>VZUA01105476.1:0-11802 GCA_013401035.1 Horornis vulcanius
AAAAAAAATTTAGAGCCCACACCTAGAAATGTTTGTTTTTGAGAAACCTCCCTGAGGAGTGTTCTAAACTTAACTAATGAATAACCTTGTGTGTGTAGGTATATATTTATATCTATATATATACACAAACTTCCACTCAAACATGAGGTAAAAAGATACTTCAGCGAAGTAAGAACAAGGATATTCAAAACAATTGTGTACTCAGCTGCCTTTAGCACTTGATTTCCCTCCTATTCTAGGACCACTTTCCAGCCTTCATCCTGCTGGAGGCCACAGAACGCAGGATTCAGCTGCACGTGGGGTGATGCATTGGAGCATCCATAAGCACTCCCTGGGATACAGCACAACTTGGAAATGGCTCAATTACTCCAGCAAAGCAATGACTCTGTATTCCATGGCAAAAAGAAAAAAAAAAAAAGAGGTTATTTGAGCCAACATCATAGACCAGGAAATCTCTAGCTCCTTGATTAGCAGGGATTGAGAATAACAGCAGCAAAGCTCTCTACCTGTTTAGGCAAACACACCCCGAGGGATATTTGTAGTAAGAGCTGCCAACACCTGGATGTTCACACAATGTAATCCAAGACATTTAACCAGGTGCAAACCATGTTCCTATCAGCTTACACCCAGACTACTGTCTCACTTTCATGTGCAGACACACCACTTTTAGGAGCAGCTTTTTCAGACTGGCACAGCCACTGAAGGCATTCAGTATCCAAGAAGACAGCTCATGTTGACTTTGGGCCTGCTCAGATCAATGTCCTGTGCAGTCCAGCACACTCAGCTGTCCCTGGCTTCTTTAAGCAAATTACTGAACTAGTTAGTTGGTTTAACAAACATCAGGCCACAAAAGGATTGTGAGATGAGACAGAATTCTAATTAAATTAGAAGCCTCCACAGACAATTACTGACACTCAGAAGAGGGCTGTATTTCTCTAATCCTTCAAAGACACTTCTCATGATTCAGAAGAATTGGAGAACAAGACCTTAGAAGGGAATAAGCTTAGTTACAGACAAGCTTAGTAATTTAAAGGCTACATGCAATAGACAGGCAGGATTGTTCCCTACATTGTATAACTTAACTAACTGCTAAGCAGCCACAGCAAAGCTGTATCATGCGTAGGCAGCGAGCACACGCATTGTCTGTGACCACTGGGCATAGACACTATTTGCCAGCACATGTTCTAATCTATTTTTGCTGCTTTTTTTACCTACATGAGCTAGACCTGGATACTGCAAATGAAAAGCTACGTTCAAGTTTCTGCCAGATTTGGGTGCCTAACTAAAGGTAGAGAAGAAAGGAAGGGTCAGGTAAGCTTCATGGTGCCACCTCATTCCTCCTTTCCTTTACTCCCTTGGACCATGCTCGTTTCCTGCTGCAAGAGCTGTGATGCTGGCAGTATTGAAATGAGGTGGCTTAAAGGTGTTTCACTTCCATGCAGAAAAATAGCAGCAACTGAAGCTTGGATACATCCCAGAGAGTGTTGGTCTGAAGAGCTGCTCTAAAGGTAACTGAATCTTTGAGAAAAGAGCCTTAGAAGCTGTCATATTCCTCAGCAAAGGGAACAGTGATTATAGTCTAAATGTTCTTCATGGGAGTTGTTTTGAAGGCAGAGAAGGAAAAGGATGAAGATGGTGTACCTGTGACACCTGGGGAAGTATCACAGGCAGCGCTCCAAAGATTTGTCTTTCCCTGCTGCAAACACAGCACCAGCAAAGATGGGAATGTTTACCTCTGGTAGGCACAGGTGCTAATCTGTGCCTCACGGGGACTCGAGAATGAGCACTTACTCCTTTTGAAACAAAACAAAAAAATCTCAAGGGAAAGTCAACTAGAACCACCCCCAATACATTAACATGTAATTAAAACTCCAAAATAGCTGAACTTACAAAATCTGGTTCTGCTGCAAACAGAGGTACAGAAACATGACTAGACTTCCTACCTCTATTACCACTATTTTTTAATTCCCTTTAATGGAAAAGCATGATGCTAGAGGATACTTTGGACTGGAAAAAACATTTCTGTATGTGTACTGAAGAGTTAGGTGGCCAAGTTTACACACATTTAGCATTGACTGAGATTCCTTTTACTGGCATGAACTCAACCACTTATAAATATAGATGCCCTCACTATTTGAATGGGATGTCAAGTCACAGTCCAGCAACACTCAATACTATTTGGAACACACATTTTCAACTAAGAAATATTTACTTAAGCTTTAGGGCAGCTCACTAGCTCAACCAAGAGATGTTCATCTTGTAATTCTTTCTCAAAAGTTCAGGATCGCCCTTAGGTTTAACCCAACCATACCAGTCACCATTACAAATGAATCCACACAGAGAGAAAAATCAAAGTTAACTTAGCATGGATTATTGTTTGTTTGTTCTTAGATCCATTGATTATTTGTTCAGAAGATGAGTGAAAGTTATTCTGGCAGGTGACATGGAATCCATGAGAGAACACATAGGACATGTTAGAGTGGAAGCATGAATCCAGCTGAAATATCTTAGCTCTGGATTTGCCACGGTAAGGGTGAAACACAACCTCGACAGGCTGCACTGGATGCTCTGAGGCACTCACTTTTTTTCCTCCCTGCTCTCCTTTGGATGTGTTCTGTAGCAATTTGAACCTTAAATCAATCTCCCCTTGTGTGACCTCTAACTCTTGCTGACTGAGTGACCCTAGAGAAAGAAGGGTCAGTGGAATTATGCACTGCAGTCCATGAACACAGCTGAAGACATCAGTACCAAAAAGACAGGGCTAAGGGAAGAAAAAGGAAAAAGAAAGGGCTCACAAGCAAATCTCTGGCCAAACAAGAAAGACGCAAAGCATTTGCCACAACTCTATTACAGGCTCTCTCATCAGCCACAACAATGAAATGAATGACTTGGAGAAAACCTTCCTAAAAAAACCCACAATTTTCTTTTTAAGCTCTGAATGAAGAAAAAAAAAAAAAAAAAANTCCACACCCATGCTTCATGTTTTCTTGTTTGTTTAAAGGCCATATTCCCAAGGGTAGTAGATGAGCATATCTGCATATTAGGAGCCACAAATCTGTGCAGAGGTGCACTGAAGTGGAGCCTGTACAATTAAATTGTTACATATGCACAAATACAAAGAGGATCCCAGGGAAACTATGGCAACCACTAGTCCTCCAGGTTGGGATTCCCCCTTTGTCCCTACCTTTCTTTGCTCTTCCAGTCCTTCCCAACTTGGACAAGAAAAAGAACAAACAGAAGCGTTAATGAGGTTGGGATTGGACCTGCAACAAAGGAGCTGGAAAGGCAAAGAGAGCTGCCCACAGGCTTGAAACTGGAAAGAGTCTAAAGGAAAAACTTTTCAGTGGAGTTGTACAACAGTGATGAATGGGATACAGGCAGCCCTGGGGTACGAAGTCTTGCCTGGGAAACCAGGGTTAGAGTGCCAGAGTGCCACTGAATCACTTGCTGGAGCACTGTCACATCTGACTTTTCACTTGGATGCCTTGTGGGTTTTTGGCCAGCTGAGATACTTACCGGCCACTTTTCAGAATTGCTGAGCCACCCCAGCTCCAAGTCCTTTTTTCACTGGCCAAACACTTGGACACCACTCATAAGTATTTAAAAATAGCAAGGATATTGTCCAAGTATCAAATGATACCTTTTACCTACCCTAAATCATGCTTTGGAAGTCTTTAGGGCACTCTGTGAGGGTTACTGATGCTTGCAAAGTCCTCTGGCATCCTCAAATGGAGAGCCTGGTAGAAGAGCAAAGCATCCCCTATTTTCATGTTTATATTTAGCTTCAGGGAGAAGGGCCTTCTCATGTAAGGTAGTGTTTATTGACATTTAGATCAGAAATGCCACGCACAGATACAAAAAAACAGTAGATTTTTTTTTTTTACTTCCTACAAGCCTGGACCATGTTTTTTGCATACTTGTATTTCAAATGGCATTTGCACAAAAGTTTATGCTGTAACAACAGGTCTTTTTCTGTCACATTTAGTTTCCCTTCTTGGTCAATATATCACAACAAGGTCAACTCCAAACTGAAAGGAATTCTACTTCATTACTGACTGCAGAGGAGGATAACGAACCAAAGACAGTTTTTGCTCCTGTGAACATCAGAAAACTCTGCCTTTTCTGAACAGGGGATATCAATTTGTATTTCTGAAATCACACACTGTCAAATGCATACATACATAAACACACATACATCTCTGTCTTTTCACTTCCTTGGAATCTAAATTATCTAAAAGCAAAACTCCAATGGATGCATTCCAATCTTACCTCCCACCTTCTTTTCACCTTCACATCTCAGTCATTTAAAGCTGGTTTATTTCCAATCTTCCCTGAAGCCTTAGACACCAACAGACTCAGTATAAAGATCCCTACAGAGAAGGTGATGTACACACAAAGGGGAAAAAAGCAAAACCCTCTCTCTGCCAAGTCCACCTATCCAACCTTAAGAAAATGCAGAATCCCTTTCAAACAGAGACTCACTCATCCCTCAGACCATTTTCAGTGCAACGTTGGGCACTTCACAGTGTTTCCACACAGTCTGTACTCTTTTTTTTCCCCCCTAACTCCTTGATGTATCACATGGAAAGATGCTGGAGGTTCCCTGCTCCTCTGCGGAGAGGACGTTGCCACACATTTTAGTTACCACTTCTCTTATGCATTGCCAGCTGCTACTGCTCCTGCTGGGTTTTTTTCCTTGGGTTTTCTGTTTGGGTTTTTTGGGTTGGTTTAAGCAGTGTATTACATTTTACCATTCAAAAATGTTATTTAGCACAAGTTTTAAAGGAATCCTGCCTCACTCCTCAGACAGGCAATTGAAGTTGATGGAGAGGTGCAGTTCTAACCCAACTTCCTAAGTTTAAGCCAAAGAAGAATTCTGACAGAGAAGAATCAAAACAAAATAAATTCCTCTTAGTTATCCATTTCTCTCAAAGTTTAATCCTAATTCTGACCTGAATTTTGTCACTAGTCAGAGACAAACTGCTCAGAAATCTTTAGCACATGAGAAGACGCCTACCACAAGTACTTTGAGGCAGCAAGGAGTCTGAAATGTGGTGATCTGTTTTTATTATTGTAATTATATATCAATACTGTAATTATGAAACTTGTTTTTTCCCTGTCCTCAGTCTGTCTCCATACCATTTTCTATTCCATTTCTCCTCATCTCTGTATATCCAGCTAAATGCAGGTAGCATCCACAAAATGACACCATGCCTCACAGCCTTGGGAGCAAGACTGTTGTGGAAATGAAAGAGCATTTAGAAAAACAGACAATTTCAGAGCCCGCTTTTGCTATCAGCCTTACTTCTTCTGTATCACTGTACAGCATTTGTTTCAAGTGACCTGATTAAGCCCAAGAATGTTTCCAGGGAGGGCAGCTGACAGCAAACCCTGACACAGAGGGGATGGAGCCAGGGCTGCAACCCCACACACAACTCTGAGAAGGAGTTTGCACAAAGACCCTGTGCCAGACATACTTCAGGCCAATGTCAGAGCATAATTTGCACTCCCAGTTACAAGAGGAAATAGCCAGCAGATGCTACTGAGAATGCAAAAGCACATAATCTTGTACTTGCTGCCCAGATCTTTCCCCAAAACAGAGCACCAATGGCTTGATCTCACCCTCAGCATTTTTTCCTGTCCCTGGACTCTCAGGATGTACTGCAGGTGTTGAGTGCTTTTGGCCAGCTAGAAGGTGTGGTGTGCAGGGTGGAAAGTCAGGCCACCCTGCTGTAGCCCTTTCCTGTATGATTGTGCAGTTACTCACACTTCAGCAGAGACTCCAGAGCAGCAATGGAGATTTTATTAAACAGCTCCAAATCTACAGCAGCAGATGGAATGATAAAACCTTTCAATAATTAAAAGTACACAGGACTAAAGCAGATTACACAGAACTGCACCCTGAATTCTTCCCAAGCCTTGACTCTAGCTGGTAGCACTGAGTATTTTTACTACGGAAATAGAAGTCATTGGTGGCCTTGAAGGCACTTGTCTGAATTTATCTAAGAGAGGAACTAATTTACTGCAGCTCTATTAAAAATCTCTCTAAACAGCAACAGCTGAACAGCTCAGCAGTCATTGGCCGTTAACATCATTGCCAGGCTCCTTTGCTAGGATCAGCTGGGAATGAGAAAGCTTCTTTACTATGCTTGCAATTCAGACATTCAAACCCTAAACAGGCACATCAGTAACTAAAAACCAGAATGCCAGACCCAGACAGCCTTAGTCAGAACAGGGCCAGGCTACATGAACATGCCTCCAAAATCTCTGGTTCAGAAAGACATTAAATAATGGTTTGAAAGCAAAAACTGAACTTGAGCAGCTGGCTCAGGGAACTGCCTTTCCCTCCCTCAGTGCACAGCAGTGCAACCCTACCTAGCCCTCATCTGCTGCACAGCACTTGCCTGGGCATTTTCTAGAGGCAGTGATACTCTCTACACTGGAATTTACACAGAGAAATATCAACTCTGCGTTTGGCTCTATATGATTAAACCAAAATGAGATATGTTCCAATAGGCAAGGACAGCTTTTATCAGGTAGAAGCCTACACACTCTTTTCAAAGCCATTAAAAACCTGTTTCTTCCCTCCTGACTTAAGAAGTCTATTAAGGGTCTGTGTTGTTTTGGTTTAGTTGTAAGTCTGCAGAGGGTATAGCTAGCAAACACTGTATGCTTTGGTTATTTCTCAAAACTAAAAGACTGCATTTCCAAATTATATACTTTTTCCAGAAGGTTTGGTTTGGTTTCTCAAGGTCAGTGCAATATCATAGGGCTGCTAAAAAAAAAAAAAAAAAAAAAAATCCCACCANAAAAAAAAAGAAAAAGGAAAAAGGAAAAGGAAAACCGAGCCCCTTACCTGTGGCAGAGTGAAGACTCTCCAAGCTCCAGTACCTGGACAGGACGCCTCTCATGCCACCACCACCACACACCACCCCGCTGCTGTCAGAATCCGAGCCCGGCGAGAGCCCGGAGCTGCCACTGCTGCTGCAGTTCTCGGCACTGTGTGCCCCGCTGGACTCGCTGGGGCACTGCTGGGTCCTCATGCAGGCAGGTGAGCCGGGGAGCCGGGGGCTCTGCGGGGCTGCGGGAGGGATGGGGCAGCGCTCTCCGGAGCTCTCCCAGGGCAGCGGGACCTGGCAGCGCCGGCTGAGCTCTGGGCTGGATCCCGAGCCTCCTCTCCGCTCGCCTCGATGCATCCTGACATCATAGGGGTCCGCTAAGGAGGCTCCCTCTGTGGCAGCTCCGCCGCTTTCAGCTGCGGCTCCCAGCAGCTGATTTTTATTAAAGCCGATTTCAAGGCATTAAGAAAGCAAGGGGTGAGACCGAGATCTCTCCTCCTAATTTAGCAGAACCGTCAGATTAAAAATAAATAAGTGGAAATAGTAGAATTTCATGCATTTTAAAAATGCCCGAGTGAGAGAGACCTTGTGTTATCTGCTTCCCCTGAGAACTCAGAAAGGATTTAACATATAAACTAATCATGTTTAGAACTGGCTGTGGCTGCTGCTATTAAAAAACTATTTTTGTAAGTACTCAGGAAAAGAATTCAAAATGAAATTAAAGCCAGAAAAACACAGATTGAGATTTGAGGAGATTGCAGCTGGGATTTTTGAAAAATTATTTAGCATCCACTCCCAGACTGCAGACCTGGTATCATCCCTATTTCCATGTGTAATCTTTGTAAGAGACCTCAGTCCCAACTGAAACAGCATCACTGACTGCTGTTTGCTAGAAAGTTTTATATTCTCATTACCCAACAGGAGATCCCCTGTGTCCCTATAAGAAGGATCCTGAAACAATACCGGTTTCCTGAGAATGCTGAAGTACCTGTGTACTTCAGCAACAGCTTTGAGGCACCACAGAGATTTTTTTATTAAAGGACATTTCTGGGCAGATTTGTCAAACNCAATTCAGCAACAGCTTTGAGGCACCACAGGACATTTCTGGGCAGATTTGTCAAACTATCAGAATAATTTAGGAGCAGCCACATGGTTTGTACCCTGTACAGCAGAAAGGAGTGTAAGACCAGAACTAGCTTGATTCAGATTACCCGGGCCAGGTGAAAGTTTAGCCAGGTGAGACTGCAAGCAGGGGTTGGACCAAAGCAAAGGAGGAGATCAGCTCCCTCAGCACATCTGGGAGAGGGACAGCCACCCACACGTGGGCCACAGAGGAAAATCCCACACTGCTCCCGTCACACAGAGAGTGAACATGGCTCCAGACACCCAAATCCAAACCCAATTCCACAGAAGAACTGAAAATGCTTATTTTATAGTTTATATGTAAGGTAGCTCTTTACAAAGTAATGAGGCCATGTTATATGGCCATCACAGCTTATTCCAATAGAGACTCCTTTGAGTTTGCCTCACTATCCATGCAGTAGCAGAGTTATTTCAGTTTAAGCCTTCTGGTTTACTGAGTATTTCCTAAAGGGAAAAAATGTCGCACTCTATCATTGGAGAATATCACAAAGCACCCAATACTGCTGAACCAACTTTCAAGTCCTTAAATATTTCAGCTATTCTTTAAAAGAAAGGTCTCTGCAGCAGTAACAAAAATGACATTTCTAGTGATCTGTAACAAAATAATTCCTTCAATTATCTTCTGAATGTAGCTACTTAGACCAAAATATCTAATACTTTCTAGAGAAATGGAAATGTCAATTTGACTGCAGTAGAACCACTCTTCTGCATTGATCTGGTTCTTCCAGAGCTGCCTGCATTTGAGTACAACTGGAGAGAAACTCTTCTTGATCACAATAATCAGGGGAAGGTAAATTAAACATCAACAACAAAGATGAATGCAGCTGTTGTGTGGATGTAGAGAACAGGGCACTGAGAAGAAGAAAGTGCAGCTCTTCAGGCAGCAAAGATGGTAAAGAGAGGCTACAGTTCAGCCCTAACTAACCTTACATGTGTGTGTCTGTTGTATGTATGCACTGGAAAGGAATTTTCTAATTGAATGAAAGAAGAAAAATTCTACACAGCCAAATTGTGGAAAGCAAAAAATTTGTCAGAGTTCAAGACTGCAACCCATCATAGAGGGGTTCTCCCTGACTACAGATTTTTATTTTTTCTTGTAAAATCTACATGGAGATTTTCTTCCGTGTCATTAGAGAGAGAAGTTATCTAAAGTTGACATAACAACTAAAGACTAAGGATCTCACTGCACAGCCTGGTCAAGGCAGTCAAGCTACCCTTGGACAACCTGATCCTAAATATCTGCTGGATTTTTTTAGCCTCTTTTGGGTTCCCCTGTAGTCTTGTAGCTTTGAACAGTGATTACCAGAACCATTCAGGATTTCCTAGGATGTTCTTCTTCTCTCTTTGCCACACAGAAGGTTTTTATTGGTATGCTAAATCTTTCACCTCAGTAGCTAATACACACAATCCCACTCAACTTGCTAAGATATATTTTCAGGAACTCAACCATCACCAGGCCCTGCTTTTAAGATGGCATGAAAACCTTTGAGTGAGCATGTTATCAAAGACTTCACAGAGGGCAAATGTTTGTGGCTGTGGTTAAACAGAACCAAGATTGACAGAGTGGGTCTAATCTTTCTGTGATTAAGAGACAAAGTGAAAAGTATACAGTAGGCAACGTGATTCTTTTTTAGCCACTTAAATTCAATTATACTCCTCTAGTTAATGGGGATAGAATGGACATTTTGTGCTACAGCCACCATGATACACTTCTGGGAACTTGCATACCACTTTCTTCAAGAGCTAAAATGACAAAAATGGAATAAATAACTCAGCTTGCTATTTTGCTGAACTACAGGACTGCTAAATATTTATAAGACATAATGAAGTCCTGTTTTGAGCTAATATTTTCCCTCTTGAACAGATTTCTCCAGTGGCTGTCAAACATCTTCACATTAACTGTTGCCAAGTGTGAGTTTAACAGCACATCTATAGCTGGGAAAGGAAGATGAAAGTTGTCCACATGATGTTGAGTAAACAAACAGACCCTTTGCCTCTGAGAAATACTTTCCACTACACCAGGGAGGCCAGAGGATAACTCAGTATCACTAAGATGTCACTGTTTTCCAGCCTATCCACAAAAGATTCAGCCCTTGAGAACTTGGCTGGCCTATTCTTGTTGCAAGATTTCCAGGGCCACCAGTATGTTCCTCATCAGCACACATCAGTCACAGGGAATTCAAGCCTCTCAGCCTGGCACAACCAACCACAGCTCTGTGGTATAGCTCCAGGGCTTCTCTTGTAGACATCTGATAGCAGAAAATTCAAAGATCTGAGGCTGTTCTAATCTGACAAGACATGTGGAAAAGATTTAGGCTTCATTTAGATAACGATTTAAAATAATATAGGTGTGAGATTTGTTCTAGCATGGCTACAAACCTATCTTGAATAAGGTTACAGGTTTCTCCCTCTGTGAGGACATGACAAACCCTGGAGGTTTATGGTCATGTGTGTGTCCCTGTCCCTATCCCAAAGTTTGAGTCTCTGAGAGGCAGCATGAGGGAAACATCTGGGAAAGGGCAGCAAGCTGGCACAAGAACAGAAAAGTCTCTGCCTGAGAGGCATGGATAGCAGTGAGAGCAGGGATGTCAAGAAACTCCAGTTCTCAGACAATTACCTGTGTCTGTCTGTCACTGTGTCACCTTGTGATTGCCACCTGCTGCAAAGTCCCTATGGAAAAGCCCAGAAATGGCAGTATCTCCCTTGAAAGCTCCCTCAGCTCTAGGCCCATGGGCTGGTAGCTCTCACACCCAGAATTGCCCATCTCCTGCTTCAGCCTTGTTGCAGCTAGNAGACATGTGGAAAAGATTTAGGCTTCATTTAGATAACGATTTAAAATAATATAGGTGTGAGATTTGTTCTAGCATGGCTACAAACCTATCTTGAATAAGGTTACAGGTTTCTCCCTCTGTGAGGACATGACAAACCCTGGAGGTTTATGGTCATGTGTGTGTCCCTGTCCCTATCCCAAAGTTTGAGTCTCTGAGAGGCAGCATGAGGGAAACATCTGGGAAAGGGCAGCAAGCTGGCACAAGAACAGAAAAGTCTCTGCCTGAGAGGCATGGATAGCAGTGAGAGCAGGGATGTCAAGAAACGCCAGTTCTCAGACAATTACCTGTGTCTGTCTGTCACTGTGTCACCTTGTGATTGCCACCTGCTGCAAAGTCCCTATGGAAAAGCCCAGAAATGGCAGTATCTCCCTTGAAAGCTCCCTCAGCTCTAGGCCCATGGGCTGGTAGCTCTCACACCCAGAATTGCCCATCTCCTGCTTCAGCCTTGTTGCAGCTAGGTTCTCACAGCTGCAGCCACTGTCCAAACAGCTTCCCAGCAACATCCTCAGTTATAGGCAGTCCTCAGTTTATAAATAAACAAACATCAGACTCAGGGAGAGATGGGGAAGGAGAAGACAGGTCTCACAGCCTAAAAGACAAACATGCTGGTCTGCTGCTCTTACCCAAAGCCTCGTTATCCTGCTACTGCTCACTCCAGTGCATATTAGACCCTTCCCTCCCACCCTTTCCTGGTGCAATAGGTCAAAACAGGTTTTCCTGTGTCAAAAGGTCTTCAGAGGCTGCTAATAAGCAGACAAGCATTCCTATATATACTTTAGGAAGTGGCTTGCTTCCTAAACTGGAAGTAAGGAACATACTGAAAGGTACAAATGAAGACATGGAAGCATCCAGACAAGCAGCAAAGGAGGAGACTGAGGGGGAACCTCAGTCAGACTTTCTCACAGGGGGAAGCAGAGGGACAGAAAATGATCCCTTCTCTCTGGCAGCTGCTGACAGGACCCGAGGGAATGGACTGAAGTTGTGTCAGG
>VZUA01105479.1:0-14322 GCA_013401035.1 Horornis vulcanius
ACAGCAGCAGCAGCAGCAGCAGCAAGTTAGTGGAATAAAGTCTCCGAAGAGGAATGACAAACAGCCAGCCCTTCAGGTAAGAGGAGCCTGTGAGCCTCCGTGGGGGTCTGGGGCTTATAAAAGCTGAATAGATGCGTTTTCCATGCCAACACTGGAAAGGAACCTTCAGGAGCTTCCTCCCAGTGTCCACAGAGTGGCTGTGGCTGGTGTAAGTGGCAGCAGGATGGATGCTGGGTGCTCTTGAAAGTCCCACCTACGGCATATTTACAAATCGTGAGCATGTACTTTTATTAGCATCTGGTAGGGTTGGATCATGACAAAATGGAATAGCTTTTGTTACTGTGTCAGTGTGCATAGGAGATTTGCATTAACATTTCTGTTTGATTGCTGTTCCATTTGTAGTCTGTGTTCACTCAAACCGTTGATTTGCTGTGTCAAGGATATTGGGAAATACTAGGATATCATATCATCGGTGTGTTTTTTCCCCTTTTATTGTCTGCTGATTTATGGACATCTTCAGAAATAAAATCTAAATATTAGAGGGCTTTGTGCTGTTATGAATTCAGAGAGCTAAAACCAATACAGCATTCCCAAACAGAAGATGTATGCACACATATGGGGCTTTGGAGTACATTCTGCTAGTCTTGTGGGATAAATCATGGGGAGTTAAAGACAAGAAAGACCTATTAGGTCATGTATCACAGTTTCCTTTTTTCATTTTATTTTATTTTTTATTTCTATTCTAGTGCTAGAAATCCCAAGTGATAGTGGGACTGCTATTATTTTCCTTCAGATAGTTTTCCATAACAAAGCACACACTCAGGAACTTTCCACTTTAATTCCATCCTCTTGCTCCAAGTAATACTGCTTGTATAAATACTGAGTCAGTCCCTTGCCTTGCCTCGTGTTCACACTCCTCAAACATCTGAGATACTAACATGTACTTGCCAGTTTTGGCAAATTATATGTATCTAGTTCTTTATGTATTTCGTAAACTGGCACTTCCAGACCCTTGACCGCTTTGCTGGTTTGCAGCTGGTTATTGCTTTTATTACTGCTCTCTTCAATTGCAGCACGTCAGTGGATTTTTGATAATAAGGTCCTGAATGCAGCAGTTCAGCTGCAGTTTCACAAAGCCCTGTAGCTGGGACATTTATCTTATCTCGTTCTTCTATATCTGATGCTACAGCCTCTGTAGCCCCAAATTCTTTCCGGATTTTTTTTTCCTCTTGTTGTCATAGCACGTTGTCAAACTCATGTCTGTTTTGCTCTTTCTNNNTCTTTTTTCTTCTTCTTTTTTTTTTTTTTTTAGTTTGATATACTATCACCATGAGCTCTCTGACAGCATTGCTGCTTCTCTTGCCTTTTATATGCGCTTCAGATTATTTTCCTACAAAAATACGGATGCTAGGCTCTTAAATATGTAGTAGAATATGGAAGGTAAAGCCAACATCACTAGAGGCCTTGACAGTAAAGTGAGAGGGCTCGATTCTGTGGTTCTTACCCAGATAAAGGTGATGGGCACTTCAAGGGGAGTTTTGCCTGAGTGAGGAATAGCTGTTAACTGGAGCCCTTGGCCCAGTGTGGACAACGTCGAGCTTTGGTGTAGTGATTTCATCTTCAAAGCATTTTGCAAACACTAATCTCCAAAACATCCCCAGAAGGAAAGTCTGATAAGTAAGTAGCATTATCCCAGTTCTGGACTGGGAAACTGAGGGATGTGGGTTAAGCAACTCACTTAGGATCACAGAGGGAATTGGGTTTAGAGGTAGGATTAAGATTCATGAGTTCCTGGCTCCCACCCCTGTGCTCAGGCTGCTGGACAACACCTCGCGCTTTACAGCCGGGCTATTATTCTTTTGGAAAGTATGAAGCATTTTGTCATTGGGCAAATATACGTTTTATTGGCAGCGTCGAGAGTCATAATCCAAAGCGTTACATTAATGCTTTCAAAAATATTTTATTTGGTAAATCCATAGCTGATCCATATGCCTTTTAATAGACTCTTCCACTGGGGACATTTTTAATGAGAGATTGTGCTGGCTAGGTCCAGTGTCAGGTACTAAAAGAAGTGCTTTGTTGTGCAGATGTCTTAAGAATAGCTCCAGAGGATGAAATATGACTGTGTTGACCTTTCAGCTGTGAGCTTATTTGTCAGGATTCAAATAAGTTGAAAGGATCAAACCAAACAGTTTCCGTAGTCAGACTGGGAATTGTGTTGCAGAGGTCAACAGTGAAGGCCACATCGTGGATTCCATAACATAGCCAATTGTTGGTACGTATTAAAGTACTGGAGCAGCTCCTGCAGTCAGAGACACAATTAAAATTCTAATTTATTAATGTATACAGAGAGCTGGCCCAGCCTGTCACTCACTGATTCAAATGACTGCCCAGTCTTTTTTTTTTTTTTCCCCCCTTCTCACTCCTGGTGCTTTTGCAGTCTGAAACATACTGGAAGTCCTCTTGGATGTAACACCCCCAAGTGCATCCCTGTAATGAAAATCTGTTGCTGAAAGGAAATGGTGCTGCTGGTGGTAGAATTTTTGAGTAAAACTGGAGCCACACAAGCACCCACACCCCCTAAAGTCAGATGGGGCCATGCTGACAAGGTGATAACCTATTGCTGACCATACACAGAATAAATATCAAGGGTGGGGGAAATGTGCCGGTTTTTCATAAGTTTGTTTAAATAACAAACAAGTTATCTTTGGGCTTCACTTACGAAGATAAATGCCTCATTCAATAGCCACAGCAGTTAGCAGTCACCTGGGTTTTTTTGTGACAAACAGGCTTCATGTATAACAAGAGCACCACAGGCGTCGCTCATTCCTGCAGTGCTTGGCGAGGGCTCTGGTGAGCAGCGCCCAGCACGAGTGCTGGGGAGCTTTGCATGGAACAGGGAGGGATGCTGTCTGCCTGGGCTGCAGCTTCTCCCACTAAAATGCTCCATGGCCCTGCCTGCCCCAGGAGGGGAGGCCAGCACTGGGGCTGGAAATTCACCCTCTAAATCCCACCACCAGAAACAGATGCAGAAGATTAATCTGACATATACTGCATAGCTAATCTGTTATCACCTCATGGATAATTTCCTCTATTCCTTCTTTATTCCCTGATTAAATAGAAAGTTACTTAAATGTATCCCAGCATCCTGCAGCCACACTGGGACATGGTGTCTCCAGTAGTGTTTAAATGACAGTGAGCTCCTGCAGTCCTATTGGGGGTCTCCTGATCTTGGCAGCTTCACCTGGAGATCTGCTTTTAGCAGATTGTGAGATACTCAGTGTGTAAGAACTTGGACACAGGGCTGGAGATGTGCTCTGCTGATAGCTGAAAAACCCCAAATCTCCAAATACACGATGACTCACATTTTGAGCCTATCACACACTGCCGTGGTTTAGATTTGGCAGTGACCTCCGGTTTCGCAGCCTGATGACACAAACAAAAGAAAATTGAAAGTTAAGAAATGGATTTAATAACCAGCAGTTGGGGAAAGAACATAAAAAATACCAGTCCCACAAAAATTACTGGAAGTGAAAAAAAGACTAAAGGCTGTTTGATAATATATTTGCCATAGACATTGGATTTCCTTGAGTCTGTGAAACAAATAATTTAACAGACCAGGTATGCTCAGGATTTTGAAAATGTGCACATTTTTCCTGGCTAAGATAAATATATCTGTATTAATAGATGTATTGATTAAAATTTGCAGCTTTAATTGCCGATGCTCTTACCGATTATTCATTTTGGTTCTTCAAGCATTTTAGTTGCTGGCAAGAGCACACAGATTGGAAACAAATCAAGAGACACATTTTTCTCCCAAGAAAGTAAAAGTGCATGTGTGTTTTGGCAATACTAAAAATACAATTTTTTTTTAAAGACGTAAATGTTGTGTGTTGCATTGAGCTGGAAGTTGGATACTGGACTGAAAACAAATTTAGGATCAGTGTCAAATCAGTATCTTGCAATTGAAACTCGTCACTTGACATTTTTTATGTGATTAAATGAGATTTCTTGTCTGATCATTAACCTGCGTGTGTTTGGAGAGAAAAAATAATGAAATTATTGGGATGGAAACTTTCGTTTTGCCTGGCAAAACAAAAAAATAAATCTCCCCTTTAAGTCACAGCCAAGAAAAGAATTTGGGTTTGGTTTAAATTCTCAGGGTGAGACTGGAGGAGGCTGAGAGGACAGAGCTGTCCTCGCCTTTGCATATCGCTGCTTTTTAAAGCAGCCTTTTGGCTGGGCTTTTGTAGAATTTAATTTGCATGCTGTATTATCTTAATATATCTTTCCAGTATCTTGAGAAATAGAAGAGGGCGAGAGGAAAAAAATCACTGTAGCCTGATGTTGGGGGCCATTATTACTGGTTTTTTTATGAAATTAGAAATCGTTAGTTTGACAACGCAATAAACACCGAGAGGTGAAGGGCAGGGTATGCTCCGTTTCACTTGGGGCACACAAGTCTCAGTTAATGTTGTCTCAGGTTTTACACCCAGGGAACCTTCTTTACATACTGGTAAATTTAACAGCTGGTAGAGAAATTGTCTCAGCTGATAATTCGGCAGAAGAAGTAAATTTGCAAATGTATTTATTCTATTTGTATGAGTATCTCTCTGTTTCACTCTTTAATACAGGAATTGATCAGAATTTGGCCTCAGTCAAGCCAATGGGAATTTTGGCACTGACTCAGCTTGGGTCAGGATTTTGTTTCTGCAGGGTTTGAAGTTTGCCTATGAAAATTTCACTTGAATCTTTCATTATGTTTTTGACTTTGGAAATCAGCAAAGTTGGATTTTGCTGGTTTCTACCAAAGAACCCCTTAGTTCTTATTTATTCTTCCCCCCTAAGCCCAATTATAAGTGTTAGTCAGTTCTCGGAATGTGTCTGTGAAATGCAGACATCATCCACCCCACAAACAGAACAAAATCTGAGTCAGATCCTCAAAATTACATGATCAGCTTGAAAATTTTGATACTTAGGGGTTTTTTTCATTCCACCTATAGGCCTTTTTTGCTTCCTTTTTATATTTTAAAGCATTTATTATTCAGTTTTTCCATCTTTTTAGACTGAGCAGAAAGGTGACAAATATGTTTATTCTTAAAGGAAGCCTGTGATTATCCTGTAATACCATGATTCAAAAAAAATGAAGCTTCTAGGAAAATACCAGTATATTGGGAGAGCTGGCAGTGTGAGGTACTGTCAGCAAACATGATTATTCTCATTTTATAGCCATGTAAACCCTGACAGAGAGATATTAAGTAACTTGCCCAAGGCTGGAGAGCCGCAGGCCCTCAGTGGCATTGAGGTGTGCAGCTCTGCTGGGATATTTGGGAGTTTGGCATCTGACTGTTGGAAAGAAGTCAGTCCTGAGGGACGAAGTAGAAGACAGGATTCCTCATTTTCAGCCCTGTATCTTGTTAGAGCTTCCAAAGTATCATTTTCTTGCAGGTTTTCTGCTTTGACATTAAGCATTTACAGAACAGGTTTATAGAAACTGTGATTTCTGCCCAGGTTGGGAGCGGGGATGTGGGTCGGGCAGTGCCAGAGCCTGAACGTGCCTTACCCACCTCAGGGAAGGGGAAAACAAATGAAACCTTCCTGACTGGTCAGAAATGTGTAAATTGCTGACAAAATGACACATGTAATTAAGAGTGCTCCTGCCATTTTACCTTGTGGTTTACACCTACAGTGTTGAAAAAAGAGAGTGACTCCCACCTCGCTAATTACCATTATCACTGAAATGGTAGGGTTTGAGTCATTAGTTCCATGTGCATTTAATTAGAGGAAGGCTGAAATTGGATTTAACTTATTACTTTTTCATGGATCACTTTCTTGTCATCACTTCAAATTGGATTGCAGCCCCAGGTAACTAATTATGAGCGCCACAGGATCAAGAGTGAAAAAAAGGTAATTAGGAATAACACTGTTGGACCCTTGCTGGTAGTCCACTTGTGCTTGGGAAGAAATGAGAGCGGTATTTTGTAGTATTACAGATTAGGGAGTTAAAGGTATGTGCTGCTGCCAGGAATGATGGGAGACTGCCCCCTCCTATAGCGGTTTATATGATGTACAGCTGGGTTGAAGATGTTATAGCGACATGGTTCCACAATCAGCTCCTTAATACCGAGATTAAACTTGTAAAAGCAACAGATTGGTTGTAGGTATGAGGCATCTCAACAACCGGGGAGCCAGGGGTCCGTCCGTGTGTGATTGCACGGCGCTGCCGAGGCACGCGCGAGCCGCGGCACCGAGCGCTGTAAGTACAGCGAGCCAGAATTGATAACAAATTAATGAACATATTAATGAGCCGAAAAGATCGTGCACATCCGACAGGGAGATATATCAATCAGGAGGACAGCAGCGAGCCTGATGATGTGGGGATGTCAGGGATTGAGCCTGCGTCGCTGCCGTGATAAAATCCTGAAATCAGGACCTCGCTTCTCTTTTGTTTGCTGGAGAGGTTTCTTTTTGTTTTGCTTCTCGTGGGCAAAGCTCGCTTGGTTGGATTGTCCCTCTTTCTTCTTTTTTATTTTTTGATCTTGGAGATGTGATTGCCAAGTTCTGCTTTCTTCAGAAAATACTTTAAAACAAATTGTTTTATTTCCATGTGCAGAACAGAGTTCAGAACTGCAAGTAATCAATTTTATTGACACAGACTGGAAAAAAATGTTGATGAGAGTTCAAGGATGTGAAAGGATTGAAATTTCAAAGTACCTAACACTGAGTGTAGGAAAATTTCAGAAGTAGTTTCATTAAGCAAAGAAATCTATTGTGTGAGGATCTGTAAGAGGAAAATCTGCTCTAGGACCTAATGATATTACAAGGAGGTTACAGCAGCTAATTTTTTGCCTTTAGAAGAGGAAAAGTTTCCTAATTTCTCCTAGCAGTGAATCACACAGTTCAAAGGCTAGCACAATTTCCTTAAGTTGTTTAAAATGGCTTATAATGCTCTGTTAATGTAGGCAAATATTTGTGACTCAATGTTGGGTAAGTGCCGCTTGCTCATTATTTCCTGATGCAAAGCAAAGGGTAGGAAATTCTGTGAACACCACGCAGAGCGATGCTAAAGAGACTTAAGAGTAACAAAATTCAGTTACAGAAATTAAGTCTGTCTCATTTACTTGACATTACAAAATAAATCTTGAGATTAAAAGGTATTACCTTTAATACAGAAAAAGAGAATCTCCTTTAATACATCTCAAATTGATTTACAATTTTTATACATAATATTCATCTGCGGTTGAAAAGGGGGCAACCTAAGGTCGAGTGATGTAGTGTTTCCATTTTTCCATATGAGTCTTACTGTGTGTGATAAAAGCAAACTCCTTTATTTTGTCAGTCTGCAGGAATTTCTGATGAAGTGCAGGGGTCACTTTTCTGTCAATTTGAGTAGGCAGCATTTTTGAACTACTGTTTTTTTCCCCTCTCCTACAAACTGTGGCCCCGATCTGACACACGCACGCACACACACACACACACACACTTAGAGTGCTGCAATCTGCAACTTATTAGTGCGCAGTGCTGGAGCCTGTCCAGTGGTTAGAAAATTTCCTGAAGCCTGGAATAACAGCAGTGGGTGCAAGTGCCATCGAACAGAAGTGACAATGAGGGGCAGTCCGGCCCGCCTGGCGCGATGCCCGGGCTGGAAAACCAGCTGAGATAGTCAAACGCAGGAAGATTGACGCGGTGCATCTGGGAAATGCTCAAAAAGTTGGGTTCTTGAAAAAATTACCTTCTGTGATCGTAAGACATCATCTGTTTTCCTACAGAGATTGTTTATAACAGGGTTTTCAAGCACTTGTCAAATAACCAGGAGTGAAGGAAACAGGCTAAAAATCTCTTACCGTTCAGATGAGTCCTGGTGTAGTTGGGGAAAAAAAAAAAAAATTCCCGTCACAGAGATCCGCAGCTTCCCAAAGCAGAGGGAGCCTGGGAGAAGGAGAAAAGGAAACTCTTAGTCAAAAACAGCCCAGCAAGCAATGGGCTGTGGGTTGGGGAAGGTGATGCTGCCGGGCTGATGGGTGCAGTGCTGGCACGGTGAGGTGAAGTCATACCTAGAAACTGTTATGTGTGGTGCTTAGCTTTTGTTACTGAGCTGTGATATCATGGGCAAAATATTATAAACATAGCATGGCTATAGCTTGCTTGTGTAACAAAAGATCAGGAACTTTTATTAAGTTTGTTTTCCTTGTCATATTGTAAAAATTTATTATGTGTACTGTGTATATTAGAAACAGATTTGGGTAATTCTGTCTAAATGAAGTCATCCCAGCTATTTCCAGACTGTCTGTTTTCGGTTGTGAATAATTTTCATACATCAAATGGTTGTCATACTTAGTAGCTCTCTACATTTTAAATAGGACATATCCCATTTTGAACTTCCAGGGACTTGAGATGCCTCTGGGTTTTGAAGGTTATTTTGTTGCAGGAATATTTTAAAGAGTGGCAGGGCAGGGAGTGCTGGAGGAGTCGCTCGCCTTCCTGCAGCAAAATAACAGGTTTGTCACAACTGCAGTAGTACTTGTGGCTTTCAGCAGCACGCGCTGGGAAGAGCCTGCCAGATACCTATTTCAGCTTGTCCCTTTGTGTTCACACTTTGCAACAAATATGTTAAAAAAACACTAAAGGAGAGGTACTGTGTATCAAAAGTCTCTGATAAAAGAATTCTCTCAAAGAGTACATGCTGCTGCTTTTTTTTTTTTTTTAACAGACGTGTGAAACAAGTTAATGTTTAAATGTTTAATGTTTTAATTTAAATCATAGACTCATCTACATAGCAGCTAAGTTAGTGTGACTTTTTTATTTATTTTTTTTAATCCTCAAGGCAAAGTTTCTTTAGTCAGGATGGGGAAGTGCTGGTGTTCCTCACACACCGGCTGAGAGGAGTTTGCACTGGAGGACTCTACAGTGATGAGCACAGAGCAGAATTCTGCCCTGAAACAGTCAGCTTTGCCAGCAATACTTGATTTACAGCAATTTGTTTAAAAAGAAAGGAAAAAAAAAAAGGCAGGAGAGAAAGAGAGAAGGCATTTTGATCTGGCTTGCTGGAGTGGTGGAAAGCAGCTGTTTGCCTCATGTGTTTAAATCTCTAGAGCTAATATTGAAGTTTCAGGGCAACAAGTGCAACATAGAATAAGTAGAAACTAAACCCAGGGAAACAAATGGAAATGCTGCTTGCATGTGGCTTTGGAGCTTGACAGTTTTACAGCTGTGTCGTCAGGTTGGCAAAATATTTTGTGGTGTGTGCAAAGAAAAGGCTGTTGTGTTGCTGAAATGTTTTTATTTGCCTGATAAGTATAATCTGCCTTTTTTAAATTACTAATCTATTTAAGGTGTAACATTAATGGTGCATAATCTCAAGTCACTGAAAGCCTGGAAAATTAAAGTAGACTGAAGGCACAAGAAAGAAATGTACTTTGTGTCAGGCTGAAGTTCGATGAAGCATGGAGAAGATGGAATAGATTATTAAATAAACTTTAAGAGGAGATGGAAAAAGCACTGAAATATCTCATTTTGAAAGGAATTAGTTTACTTGATTATATGCAACTGTATCACACTCAGGAAAGTATAAGACAAATGAAAGCAAAACAAAATTTAATTGAGCTATTATTTTGCAGACTTTGGCTCCGTTTCAGACAGCCTAATCAAATTGCACTTTGCTCAAATAACTGATGTTAAATGCAGTCTACCAACAGATGTTTAAACAGAGACTAATTGGAAAATCTACATCCTGGGTTTAGCGTGTCTAGCTGAAAAAGTTTTGAAATTGCTTTGGAGCGGGGTAGGAAGATGACAGGAGGAGCTCAGGTAGTGATGGGTGCTGGAGAGGGGAACCAGGCGGCAGTGACAGTCATGTTGGAGCTGATGAGGTCACCAGTGCCATCGAGGTCACTGGTGCTGTAGTTTGGTACCACTGGCCCCTCAGAAAGTTTCTTCCATCGTGTTGAATCACGAGAGCCGTGTTGCAGCTGCGTCGCTCGTGCCGTGTGCCAGCGTGCATGGAGTACGTAATGCAGCAGAGCACAGGGATTGAGGGTGTTAAAAGCAGTACAAATTATCAAAGCTCAGTGCTTCCTTGCCAGTTCTATCACTGTCTGATATTTTTTAAGCATTTACAGATTTAAGTTATTATCCTGTGGTTTATCTCATTGCTGGGCCTTTTATGACACATCGGTGCATCCATGTGGAACTCTTGGGTGGGTTGCAGCACTGAGTTGAACAGCTTGGGCCAGATTTGTCCTGGGTTTAAGTGACAGCCATCCAGGGTGTATGCTGGAGTTGAGGGATCCCACTGAGATGGATATAGCTTCCTACATCTGATTTTTCTTTCAAATCAGTTTTACACCAAAGTCACTCCAGTAGCAGGAGTCCCTGGGAGTGTTCAAGGCCAGGTTGGATGAGGTTTGGAGCAACCTGGTCTAGTGGAAGGTGTCTCTGCCCATGGCAGGGTGCTTGTAACAGGATGAGCCATAAGGTCCCTTGCAACCCAGACCATTCTGTGATTCTCTAATGATTCTTTTTTGGTTTTGGGAATTTTGTTGCTCATCAAAACTCTGGGTGAAAGAGTTGCTTGTTGTTAGCCTCCTGGACTTATAAGCAGTGTCAATTGAGCAGGTGCAGTGCACATTTCCACATTAGCTTGGAAAATTATATCCCAAGGACTTTGCTGTCCTAGGAACTGGTGTTTTGTGCATTCAGACAGTAGGAATAGAACTGAAAGGAATCGGGGTCTTGTCATGAAAAAGGCAAAAATCAGAAACACTTGTGAAATATTTCCCATCTTTCATTGGGGAAAAAAAACCAATGCCAAAACCCAAAAAGAATGCAATTCCTTTGGCTAACACTTAATAGCTATAGATATTAGATAAACAACTAGATATAGATAAACAACTGAAGCAAATCTGTTTGGAGATGCCAAGCACCAGCCTAGCCCAGTAGTTCATGGCTAGTGCAAATTTAGTAATTTTAATCCTGTTGATTTTGCTTACAAGAACGAATGCATGAGGATGGTTGATGGTTGGTCACTGTTGTCACTGGACACATGTTAAGTTGATGAACCTTCTCTGTCCATCCCAACACGAGCTGTTTTTGTGTCAAGGCCTGTTGCCATAAGCTGGTTTGTAACCCAGACTTTCATTTCATGTCTTCAGGGGATGGTTTCTGTGAGATAAGAATGAAATGCAACATGAAGAGTGATCCATGAAGTGTATTAGAGAGGCCCTTCTGACTCTCACAAAAGTTTGTCTACTGCTGTCTAAGGGCAGTGACTCCTCAAGTTAATGCTGATGTTATGTGCACTTAATAGGCAGTATGTAATGGGGAGTAGCCAATCTGTAAGAAAAATAATAATGTACATATAAATAAATAAATTTCCAGTTTTACCGGTTGGAACTCAAGAAAAGGCAGATTATATTTTATGGCTTGTAAACATCAGGACAGATATTTCAGGAGAACTGCAGACAGCTGTAATTTTGTGAATGTGCACAAATTACTTGGAAAACAAATATTCCTCTGCCTACACAGCTGTATTCACAACTGTGGACCAGAATGCCTTTTGCATGATGCTCACGCCTGGTTCTGTGGAATATAATATGCTCAAATGAAGAAAATGTGATTTAAAAGTGAAGTCAGAATTAATACTTGCTGTGAAAACCTGTATTACTGGCTGAGGTGTTGGCACGGGAGCAGATAAACCACTTGAGGAAAAATGAGAACTAACCAGGACGTTTATTTGTACTTAGATCAAGACCTGAATGCTCAGACTTCTGTAAGAGAGATGAACGTGCCTGTATCTTGCAGAGATGCCTCATGCTGCCTGTGCTACCCTGCAGGGTAAACACCGAGCTGGATTTGATGGTTAGAGAGGTCTGCAGGACTGCATCAGGTCACCTGTCAGGAGAAGGGGTGTGGGAAGGAGGTGGGGACTCCCCTGGCTTCCCACAGGCTCTGAATCACTGAATTGCCCAGCCCTTTTCTCCCCAGTTACCTGCGCCCAGGTAGATTTGCAGAACACAACTGAGTTTATTTGTGCGCTTGGCAGTTCCTTCTGTTTGTCCTTTTCCTGTGTGATAAGGAGTTCCTACAGGAAGGTATGAATAACAGCAGAGAAGGCAAAGAAAATCCCCCAAAGTAAAAACAAAGCCAAGCAAGGAGTAAAGCACGAGTTGGCAAGAGCCAAAGGCCTGGCATTGATTTTACTTTCAGCTTTGGTGTTTATTCAGAGGCCGTGGATACAGGTTAACTTCCTTGGCTCAATATTTATTGCTGTGTTACTTGCCATAAACTGGAACAATGAGGGCTTTGTTGATTGGGTTCAGAGATTGTCCCGTTTTATTCTGTCTCCTGCATCCCCCCCTCTCTATCTGCAGGTTTTAAGCAGTTTATTTTAATTTCAGATTTCTCACCCTCCGTGGTGAATTGCTGCTGTGCCACCGGCAGCAGCACTTGAGGGACTATTGTTCGTCTTTTCAAAGTGGTGGGAGCACACAGCAGAGCCATTAGCTCCTGTGAAGCTTGACCTTCCTTGATGATATCACACTTTGCAGATTCGGAGCAGGATAAACTTTTTAAAGGAGAGGGGAAATATCAGACAAGTTATTTTTCATCAGAAAAGGTTGTAGAAATTTCCTGCGCAAGAGTTAAAAAGTAAAAGGGAAAAAAAGAAATTAAAGCCATAATGGCACTAGTTACCTTTCTGTTTGACAGCCATCAAAGATGTGTCCAGATCAATTAATAGGAGAGGGAATATCTCCTTGCCGTTAACCACGCTGACCCTTGAGCAGACAGTGGAGCAGAAAATCAGTGAAGTCACAGTGCAGTGAATGATGACTGTACTGATTTTCTCCTAATTTAGCAATGGCAGTGATTTCAGTGCTGTTAGGAATGGGCCCATCCTGGACAGTTTCTCAGGCTTCAGTGTTTGGAAAGTGCCCCGAAGGTATTGGGGATTTCTCTCTGGAATAGGAGCATTAACATCATGCAGAACATAGTTCAGATATTTTTAAATCACGTTGTCAGCAACTGCCACTGCAAGGGAAGGTATGGTTCTGACTTGCATCACTGTTATTTTTACTTGGAAAGTGTGCTCATTTTGAGTCCTTCACTCAGCTGTGTCTACCCAGAGGAAAAACAAACCAATTTCTTCTGGGAGAACTCAGCAATGGTCACAAGGCCAGCTGCAAAATTGTGGTGGTGGTTTGTTGCTAATTCTGCAGGAGTGAGTGCAGGGGACCACCCTGTCCTAAATAAAAAAAAGGGGAAGAAAAACATAACAAAAATAATTTAAAAAAACCCTTTCAGTTTTTAACTTTGATTTTGTTTAAAAAAAAAAAAAATAGGCAGTAAACAGCCTTTGTCCTTGCCCAGAATGCTGTAATAATAACTGGGGCAGGTTTTCCATTCCTGGTTGCTTTTGCCTCACACCTGTAGGAAGCCTGCTCTTTTGCTCCTGTGCTTTGCCACCACAGTACTTTTATTTGAAAACACGAGGAAATTCAATTTCCTCACCCGCCCCTGGAGTCGGGGCAGTTTTGGCGACAGAAGAGTTGCAAATGGCTCGTGTGTGAGCAGTTTGGGATGGAGCCGCTTGCACGGGGCCATGCTGAGGTGCAGGAGAGGGAAGATAATTGTAAATGTTCTGCTGGGGATCTGATTGACAGCTTATTGTCTGCAGGCAGTGAGTAAAGAATAGGAAATGAGTTAAGTGTAGGGGATCTGGCAGGCTGCAGGCTCTGCTGATGGCAGCTGCTGCACCCGACCAAGCACCCCAGGCTCCCAAACCAACCGTGGCACCCCTCTTTCCATGGCACCCCCAAAAGGGACAGCCCTCTGTTAGTCCAAAATGTGTGTCAGATCAGGCCATGTCTCATTTCTGCTGCTGGGACATCTGGGGTGCTGGGGGTGGTCTCAGCCCCTGTGTTGGGGTGACCCTGTTCAGTGTGTCACAGCGGTTTTCATTGTGTGTCACTGTGTTTCTGACCCATTAATATGGGGGGACAACAGGGGTGTCCCATGGAGCTGCTGGATGCCTGTGGTCCAGAAGCAGAGCAAGAAAAGGAAACATCTTCTCCCCAGCTCAATAAATTTGTAATCATGAGGTCTCCCTGGTAGTTTTACAGTACCATAATATCTGGGGCCAGGTATGTGTGTTTTAAAGTTTTCATTATCCCACTTTTTTTTCCCTGGAGTGATGCATGCCCTCAGGTGCAGCTGCCCATGAGAAGCCCCCAGTGAGCATTTAAATATCACAGAACTGCACGTGCTGTAGATAGAAATACCAAACACAAATACTCCATCCCCAAAATCTCCACCTGTATTTTTTTT
>VZUA01105523.1:1403-11826 GCA_013401035.1 Horornis vulcanius
TTTTTTTTTTTTTAAGAATACTGCCTTCAAAGAGTATCTGGCATGTCCAATCAGGTGAGATCAAGAATATTATTTTTAACTATCCTCGTTGCTATTCTCATACTTTATTTAAACAAGCCCTTTAGGACTACCTTGTCCTGCAATTAAGAGTTTGTCCCAATTCTTATGAAGAACAAATTCATTTATCTGCATTCAGAACACTGTCATAGCTCAATCAAACTTAGACACTTAAAATCAAATAAATAATTTCAACAGAAATTAAGGGAATTCTCTAAGGACGCCTGACCACTACAACCAAAGTATACAGACGTGAGATAAAAGTACTTAGGAATATTGTGATAAAAGAAGAATGATATGCATACCTAAAACTACTCTCTACTGAATATGTCTTTTCTGAGGCAACAGGAGACTCAGGCTTAATATACTCCTTTGTGTCTTTAACACAGTTTGCAGAGGACGCTTTCGCTGGACAATTTTCAGAGAGTGCAGGTGGAAGCTCCTCTTCATTACTGATTCCAAAAAGGTCAGGGTCATCCTGAATCACATCAATGACAAGAACATCTTGGTTGTAAGCTTCAAGGATATCTGGTACATTTTGACTTTTGTGTTGTGAAAATTTCCCTCTTGATTTTCTATCACCATTTATTTCTAATCCAACAATGTGGTCAACTGCATTCCAAGAATGATCAGGAAAACTAGACTGCAGCACACATTCAGTACCATCGAAATCAGACAGAGATGGCTCTGGTTGTCCATCAATAAGAGGATGTGAAGAAAAACTTTCAGGGAGCACAGACATCTCATCAGAGATGTTTACAGAGCCACTGTGCTGGAAGTCCTTACTGTCTATCTCATCTGCTTTTTTCTGTATGGAAGTTGGAGATGTAGCATCACTCATGACAGGAAGAGGACACTGCTCAGATTTTACCAAGAAAGTCTCTTCACCTGTAATCTGCCTTCCTGGACTAGTGCTTTCAAGAAGCTTTATTGGACAAGTTTTGCTTTCAAATGAATGGACAGAGTCCAGTTTCTTGGATTCAGGTTTGTTTCTGCATAAAGGAATTTTGAATTTTGTCAGGTTTCCAGAGGTTAATGGTTTAATTAGGTTTAAATCAGAAAATGTCTGGTTCACTACTGATACTTTAGGGCTGAAGTTTATACTGTTGGTGTTACTTGCAGAAGTACCATTCTGGACTACCCCAGACAGGTTTCTGTTTGTCACCTTTCCTTCATTTTTATCCTTTTGTTTTGTTGTACCATTCTGGACTGTCCCAGACACGTTTCTGTTTGTTACCTCTCCTTCATTTTTATCCTTTCTTTTTTTTGTACCATTCTGGACTGTCACAGACAGGTTTCTGTTTGTTACCTCTCCTTCATTTTTATCCTTTTTTTTTGTTGTACCATTCTGGACTGTCACAGACAGGTTTCTGTTTGTTACCTCTCCTTCATTTTTATCCTTTCTTTTTTTTGTACCATTCTGGACTGTCACAGACAGGTTTCTTTCTGTTACATCTCCTTCATTTTCATCGTTTTGCTTTGCTGTAAAATTCAAGGTTGCTTTAACTTCTTGCACATCATCATGGTTAAAAGCCAGGGCACGTCTATCTGTATTGACTGGTGATTCCCTATTTTCATTGTTCATTGTCAAAGTCTCATAAATATCCACAGAAGAGAATTCCATTGTTTCAAGTGAAGCCTGACAGTCAATATTTGGATCAATCTTTTTATGTGTAATTTCTTTTGTAATTTCTGCAAGTGATGTATATGAATCCAGCTGTCTCACATTCCCAGTCACTGCACTATCTCCTATAGCTTTAACACTGCTTTTATCAGAGGAATCCTCAAAAGCAGCCTTTAAAAGTCTTTTTCCTTCTGAGATGGACCTATGATTTTTAAGAAACCATTCAGAAGTCCTGGCACAAGATTCAACAGGCCAAACTTTTTTACCAGTCATGGGTATTGTTCTTTGACAGGTTAACTGCTGCAATTTCTTACTAACTTTGCTCAAACTTCCTCCTGTCTTGCTTTTGTGATGACCAGAAACATCATGGATCTCAGCTAACACTCTCAGGCTATCTGAGGCAGCTGCATAATGTGCCACAATGCTTGAATTTGCTCCTTTTACAGAGAGCTCGGATGTCTCCTTAAAGCCAGTTTCAAATGCAGGTAATTTGGTACTGTTCTTTTTCCAGGCTGATACAGTTTGTACTTCATATTTTTCTGTATCAAAATTTGAAGTACAATCACACGAAGCTGAGAGAGTATCATTTAGTCCTGAAACCACAAACGAGCTTGACATGGCAACTGCTGCTTCTGTTTGTAACTCACACTTCTCGCATTTATTAGTCATGTCTGCACATTTCTCTGTGGTTTTCATCTTTTTTCTAAGCTTTCTACCAATATTCCACTTTTTTCCTCTTAAACACTTACTGCTTTCACTCAGGCAACGTGAAACACAGGCTTCTCCATTTTCGTTCTTTTCTTTATTAGATGATGAACCACCTTTTATGAGTGATCTCTCATTCTGCATTCTATTAGTGCTGCAAATTCTATCATTCAGGTCTCTAGTACCATGGGCTACATGGAAGAATCCGTTTAATTTATACCTGTTGGTAGTTCCACTAGTTGAAGGCTTCACTAATGTATTGATGTAACTACAGTCCTCTAACATCACAAATGGGTTCTTTTGGCTTGCACAAAGCAAGCCACTACACTGGTGTAGGGCATTACTGCAATGTTCAGCAACACATTTTGTAGACGTATTCACCACTTTTTCAGCTGCAGTCACACTTGAACTTTGCAAGTGCTGGATTTGACCAGACCTGTGCTGCTTTTTTCTACACTGCACACCAGGCTCTTTTTTTACAGTATGGCATAGAAAGCTCTTGCTTTCAGTGTCACCTGAAGTAGAAACCATAGAAGACCTGGAATAGTGAGATTCCTTTTTCTTAGAATCTTCTGCCCTGATTTTCTTTGTATTAACCTTCTTCACAGACTGTGAAGGACCAGACTCCTGCTCAATTCCTTTCAATTGTTCCTCTGCTGATTAAAAAACCAAAGAAGTGTCATTAAAGAAAACTCTAAGAGAAAAAGACTACCCAATTTTATAAAGAGAACAAAAAACCCCACACATCAAGGCTGCTAAAGAACATGACACTGTATAAGGCTAAAATATTTCTATGAAGTTTTATGATTTTTTTTTTTAATAAACACTATTGGGACACTTAGAGTAAAAAGGACGTATTATCTTCAGAAACAAATGCAAAAAGGAACAGAACCTTATGGTGTCCTAAGGGCATTGGAAGTTGTATATTTGTTGTATATTCCACATAGATGGAAAACAACTTAGGGCAAATCTGGCAAGAAAATGCAGATACTGTCTGCACGTTCAGCCTTAAAATTTTGTTTACACAGCAGATTCTCTATAGTAGGAACACTTATTCATAAGAATATCTTTCAGATACACAGTCCAACCAAATGTATCAGACTGACCAAGAAGATCCAGAAAAATTGAAGGACTTGCATTTTTAGAGACTACTGCTTTTTATTTGAAAGCAAATACAAATTACATAAAAAACTGGGCATCTGAAAATTTAGACTAGAGAATGGACTCAAGAGAATACTAGTATAATGTTGGTTTCTTTAGACCTTCATTTTCAAGGTAAAGCACAATGTTAATACCTCAGTTTTTCAGAATACGTTTTTTACATAAAATATTAATAATCTACGGTAAGTTTTTGTCATTTAAGTGTATCCACTTAAAAAGTAAAAAGAATGGCTTTAGACAATCATCCTGAAAAAAACCCCACTTTTCAGACTCCTCTCTCAGAATTGTTCCAGTTTGACTCAACATTCTCTTAAAACATCAAAACACAATCATTGCTTCTATATCTTTTGAGATTTTACAGAAAATAACAACTAAAAAGTTCTGAGAGCAAACCTTAGTATCCTATAAAGGCAGACACCGAAACAAGACAGCATTACATATAATCAGAAATAAACAGATAATAGATGAATAAGGAATTGACTTTTATTCTGGCACAGCTGAAAACTACTGCCTCCTTTCTTGCTTGTGGCTGACCACCTCTGCAGAAATGAGGAATGCTTTTGAGGGAAACACTCCCAGCACTTCCTACCACAGGCTTGCCTGTTTCTGTCCATACCCCTCCCTCCCTGCCTCCCCCTTGAAAGGCTAACTGGTCTCCTCTCCTTGGTGTTAAATGGGCTGCTTTTCTCCTTCAAGGAAAGCCTTTCCTCCTTCTGAAAAATCTGTCTCCTTTTAAGATTGTTGGTGTTCACAGTATTGGGAAGCACACCCTAGCTTTTCTCAAGCTAAGTCAGCAGCCAGTTTTTAAAGGGGTCTTACTGCAGGGCCAATTTGGGAGCCCAAATTCTGTATCTGTACTTCTACAAAGGAGCTCTATCAGTGCTTACCACTTTTCCCTGGGCTGTCTTGTCCTTTCTGAGGGCTTGAGCTCTGCTGCTCTTCTTTCATGCTCTTTCTTCTGGGTGTTGGTTTTTCTTGTCCACTCAGATCCTGCAGCTGCTGTGACAGCAAGGCATTTCTGTTCCTCATACTCAGAGCTCCTTTCCTGGACTCAGGACACTGTGTATGCTGTTCTAGCAAGGCAGAACTACCCCTCTCCCTGGGACCATGTACTTTTGGTTTCACCACAGATCTCCCGGCTCTCTTGCCCGAGCACCTCCTTTCTTTTTCCTGTGTCCCTAGTGTTCTTGATCCAACTAATGGACACCCAATCAACTTCTCTGGTATATCAACCTCTTCCTGAGGTTGAGGCATGGATTCCTGAGCACCCAAATTTTTCCTAAAATCTGGGATTTGCATATTCTGCATCATTATGGAATCAGTGCATTTCACTTCAGTACTCCATGTGACCTTTTTGGGTTGAAGACCTTCTGGTTCTGGAAAACAGGATATTCTGTGTCTCTCTGTGCTCTTAATTTTCCCCTTCAAGGATGGGACTTGTAATTTTATTTCCATACAGGAATGTTTGCCTTTTTGTGAGCTCCTTGAACCCTTGTGGAAACCTGAGAAGTTCAGGCCTTCTGAGCAATGTTCATTTCTTTCAGTCTCTGCTGAGAACGTATTCTGCAAAGTAGTTCCTGAGAAAAACAGCTGTTGACTTTGACCTGTCCCTCTTAGAGTCTCTTCCCAGCACACTGCTGCAGCCGTGGCTGCTGTTTGCCAATCTTCACACTCACCTGTGTCTGAAACTGGTGAAACTACACCCTTGCTTCTTCTGGGAGACTTCCTGTGTTGGATTCCCTTGGTTTTTTTACCTGGGAATTTCTGTCTGCTCTCACATCGCTCCTTCTGCACAGGCACAGGAAGAGCAAAACCCTTAAAGGAAGCACCAGAAAGCCTGGCAGGTTGTGAAAAGGAAGGTAAGGGCTGCTCAAGCTTCCTCTTTGGTGCCAGGCGAGGATTCTTGGCTACCAGCTTTTCCCCTGGCTCACACCCTGCCCTCGAAGAGCCAGGGCTGCTGACTTCTGGATCAACCACCTTCCCTGACCTCAACTGCGGCATCTCGGTGGCACAGAGATAGCAGCAGAGCCCACTAAACCCACTTGCCAGCGCACCTTTCACTGCAACCTCGCTAGCCCGGCACCCACGATGGGCGCAGGCCCGACCTGGAGCAGGTGACAACCCCTCGCAGGCTACCGCCTCAGGGGACACCCGAGGGAGCCCAGATGGACAGAAAGGAAACCCAGGCCGCCTAGAGAAAAAATACGGCGACTGACAAGCCCCTCCTGACACCCCCGTCCCCGCGCACACACACACGGAGCAACCTCTCAGAGAGCAGGGCGGCGTAGGAAGCAACCCCGCACCCCTCCAGACTCACGAAGGCCACTGCCTGCAGCCTCCCGCGCCACTTGCCCTCCCCCCCACTCCTTTACTCTCTGCCCTCGTCTATCGATCCGTCCCTCGACGCCTCGTCCCAGCGCCGCCCGCCCGCCCAAAGAGCCGAGCAGCCGCCGCGCCGGCGGGCGATGGTGGAGCAGCGGCGTGAGGGCGGCTCCGCGGCGAGGCGGGAACACCCGCCTGGCTGCGCTCGCCCGCTTGCCGGGTCGGCGGTGCCGCCTGCGCGGTTAAAGCCCAGCGCTAGGGTGGCGAGCGCGGCTCGTCCGGGCGGCCGTGGCCCGGTGTCGGCAGCCCCCGCCCAGGCGGGCGACGCATTGTTTTGCGCTGCGCAGTCGTCGTACTGCCCCCATGGTGCCCGAAGAGGCGTGCGGAGCTGCCGGGCCTCGTCGCGGGCACAGCCGCGGCCGTGGGCTCATGGAGCGCCCGAGGTACCGGGCTTCGGTGCGGAACTGTCAGAGCCTGTGAGCAAACGCCCAACTCGCCCCCAGCTCGGAGTGGCGTGGGTAAACACCCGGGCTTGCCCATTTCGTCAGGTGTTCCATCCCCCTCAGTGAAGCAGTATTCCTTCTTTCTAGCACGGCGCTCCAGAAGCTCGCCAACACGTAGGGGCCATGCGGTTGTTTCACAAAATCACCGAATGGGTCAGGTTGGAAGGGGCCACAGTGGGGTCACCTGGTCCAACCTCCTGCTCAAGCAGGGCCATCCCAGAGCACATGGCACAGGTTTGTGTTCAGGAGGTTCTTGAATATCTCCAGTGAGGGAGACTCCACAACCTCTCTGGGCAGACTGTTCCAGTGTGTGGTTATCTGCGCAGTAAAGAAGTTCTTGCATTCCAGTGGAGCTTCCTGTGCATCACTTTCTGGCTGTTGCCTCTTGTCCTATTGCTGGGCATCATCCCACCTTTAGATACTGGCAGACATTGATGAGCTCCCCTCTCAGTCATCTCTTCTGGAGGCTGAACAGGCCCAGGTCCCTCAGCCTTTCCTTGTGAGAGAGATGCTCCAGTTCTGTGATCAGCTTTAAAACTCTCCATTGGACGTGCTCTAAGAGCTCCATGTCTCTCTTGTGCCAAGGACATCAACTTTGTATTTTAAATAACACAGATTCCTAGGACTTGAGTTAGGGGGAGAAAATCACTCAAATACATTTTATAGTCAGAAAACAATGAAGTTGGTGTTTGAGCTTTGAATGGGGTGATAGTTTCAACACAGGTGGAGAGCACCAAAGCACCCACTGCGTGATAATGTGAATATGTAGAAGTTAGCTTAAAAAACCAGTGTTGTACAAAGACTGAATCTAAGTGGCAGGTGTTATGAAAATCCCAAATTATTAAACTTAATAAGGTGGTACTCTAATGCCAATAATGCCGTCAGCAAAATTGCACATGGTTGATAAATGACCATGTCCTACAAGCAGTCTCTCTGTGTTTGCCTCAGGTGGTCTCTTGAGGAGTGAAATGCCTTACTCAAATTCATTTCGCTGTGGCTTAGTGCTTTCTGGTGTTCACATTTCATACATCCTAGTTTGAGATCCATGTAAAAAGAATAAGGTGCTTTATGTCACTACTTGCTAGAAATGCAGTACTGTGAATATAAAAGAGTAGTTGGAAAGGCGTATTTTACTAATTGGCATTGGCTCACTCTATGACTTCAGCCCACATAACTCTGTTTCTCCATCCAGAGATAGAGAGCATATATTTCAGTCCAAATAAAGACAGAGAACATTGCATTTTTGCTAAAATCTCTCCATAGGTGAAGAAAGAACAATAGGGAGTCAGGGAAACTGTTAACTTTCATTTGCTTATCGTCTTTTTAGATTGCACATACATGCTTAAGTACAAAAAGTCAGCAAATGGCTAACTAAAGCTAATCAAAGCAGAAAGTACAGATTTCTTAGGCAGTTTCTCCCATGGCTCAGTATTGTGCTTCTGGTCCTTAGGACAGAAAGGACCCAATAAAGGACCCAATAAAAGGATGTTAGCAGCACAATATTTATTGTCAGTGTTCTGTAAGGCTGGTATTACATAAAACATTCAGCTCTGGTGAAATTTAACCATTTAACCTTTCAGTTCAAACATTCCCAGTGTGTAACAGAGTCTTTTAAGTTTTATAGCAAGATGAAGAAGACAATATGCTGACAAGCAGTAGTAAAGGAAATCTGGAAAAATGGCATATGAATTATCTTACTGCTAACTGTATTTTTCATGATTTTAGTATTTAGTCAGTTATTTGCAATGCTAAGACCTCTCCTCAGACCAGATTTTTATGAAATGAATAAAAATCTACTTGAAATGAATACTAATTAAAGGCATTCTTCATTAAAGTACTTTGAAAAAAACACAAGAGCTTCAGAAATGACGTTTTGAAGCAGCTGTGGATTATGTTAAAAAACAGATTACATTCAGTTTACAATACTGCTGAAAAGAGGTAGTATAAACATTGTCTTGCAAAGTGGATCAATTTAACCGTCTTTTAAAAATACTTGAAAGATAAGAGAATTTTAATATATAGACATATTTAAAGAAATCCTGTGTCAATTGTTTATTAAACTGTAGGTTATTAAAATGGAAAAAACTTTTAAAAATCATATAAACAGCTTAAGAATTAAAAATCAGTTATCTTCACATTCCAGCATTTGAATTAATGATACTAGATATACTAGATAGAAATAAAGATAAATGCTTGTTCTTCTTGAGTTTTATAGTTATCTATCTCAAAGTCATATCTAAATTTTAGAACTAATTTCACTTTTGCTGATCCTTTGCTTTCTTTCACTGATTTCTTGTTCATTCTAGGCACTTCAAGACAGTAATAGAAAGATGAGGTACCAGGTGTCTGAAAGTAAAAAGGGAATTGTGGTGCTCAAAATATTTTTTACCCCAGAATTACCAGTATATTTAGAGATGTCTGGCAGTTTTCAAGTGGGAAAAAGGAACTTGTGTGACTACATTTATGTAAAGTCCATAACATTTTTTCTTTTCTTTTTTTTTTTTTTTTTAAGGAGTGTGTGCACTTACCTCCCCAACTGATGTTATTTACATTGCTGCTGTGGAGAAATTGTGGCTGCAGATCTAACAATGATACATTTGAGCAATCTTCCAAAAGTTTTTGAAAGATTGAAATTTATAAACACATAATCCAGCTACATAGGTGAGCAAATCATATAAATTTTTTATTGCACTGTATTTTAGACTTTGCTAATATACTCACCTAGCAACAGGAATTAAGCTGTCTTTTTTTTTAGCTAGGGAACTGGAAAGAATAGACTCATTGAACTTTTCATGAACTTTTTTTTTTAGTGAAGCAATGTGAAAAATGTCCCCTTGGACCACTTCTTTTTACACTGCTTGCATCTTTATGCTTGGCTGAGGGATAGATTTGTTATCTCTAGCAAACCATGGTGAAAAGAGTTTGGTGGTGCTGTAATAACTGAGACTGAGCTCCGAAGAGTATGTCTAGTCTGTTACATTCTTAAAACGAACCAAATTAAGCCCTTAAGTGATACAAATAAAAAGAAACAGAAAAGAGTTTCAGTCCAGTATGCCTAAGAAGTTTTTCTTTTATAACCCCAAGGATTTATTAACAGTTCTGAGCTATTGGGTTTGCAAAGTTAGAACCCAAAGATAGTAAATATTAATATGATTTTTAAGTAACTTCTTTATCCCCTGCTTTCTGTTCAAATACACGGATGCTTTGGAAATAGGTGTGTTGCTAATCTGTTGAAGTAAGAAGTTGGTTTTTCTCTCAAGCCAAGCCATTCATGTAAATCCCTCTAAAACTGCTTTTGCTTTTCACTTCCAGGCTCTTGAGTCAGGAGCCACCTTTGACATGGCATCTGATGAGAATGCTGCTAACTGCCCTTGTATTGGGCTTGAGGTACAATGTTCGTGGTCAGCTCATGTCCTTGGTAGCTCCCCTGTGTAGGTGTTGACCCAGTTCACACTGACAGCTGTTTCCTTGTTTGCCCTGACACTGTGAACTCCGTTAGACAAGGGCCAGTGGGGTGGTGGAGCAAAGATACCTTGGTGAAAATACGTGATCTGTTTCGTGAAACTGCTGAATGATTACACTACATGGCAGACTAGGTGAATCCAGTGAGTAGCTGGGAACCTCAGCCTTTATTTTCGTGTCTGTTTTTGTTATAGAGCTGTACAGGGCAGATTAAAGTAACTTCATTTTCTACCAGTTTAAAATGAGTCACTGGAGGAAAAAGGACAGCTGCTGTATTTTGTAATGAACCATCTGGCATTTCTTGGTAGATCCTCTGATTCCTAATTTGCTACTGAATTGTGACAACATGAAAATCAAAATTATTGATTGTATGGAATCAGTGTTTCCCTCTGGCAATTCTGTTTTTGTCAAAGGATAGTCATAGGAGGGAAAAGGACCTCTCACACTGGGTTTTTCAAGCCTTGAAAGTCATCTATATAATTTGCCTTTTTTTTGTAATTATGCTGCTTGACATTTATTCTGGAAGACTGACTTTCCAGATGATCACATCTGATCTGAACCTTACAGAAAGTGGCACTACTCGGTTTTA
>VZUA01105523.1:26557-37198 GCA_013401035.1 Horornis vulcanius
AAAGTGTCTGTGTTCCCAGCAGATGGTGCTGCGCTGGTGGCCACGAGCGAGGGATGTGTCCAGGACTGACAGCTCCTTGTTCCAGTACCATCCCTTCTCCAGCCCTTTGTGAGATGCAACTTGAGATGCAAAGTTTATTGAGGGAAAGGGAGCTAGAGGACGCTGGAAGTCGCCACTGTGCAGTGTGGAAGTGGCCTGTTTACACATGTGCACAGGTGCTGTGCAATCTGAATTTCCTGTTGTGGTGTTTAGTTATGTTTGTGTTAATCTTTAGTTCATTCACACTGTGGGCTTTGTATCGTATTCCCTCAAGGTTTGCATAATTTCTATAAATATATAACTTATTTCTGGGGTTAGAAATTATGTGCACCTTCATTCTGTCAGTCATCTTACATGGGTCAGGGCAGTGCTCCTCTTTCTTTCTTGAGTAAAGAAAGAAAAAAATCTTTGTCTCACTTCCTTCTCTCTATTTTGGAGTGATTTGTAAATGTGAAAAGCACTTAGCAGGTAAGTAAGTAAAACTGCAATTTTTATAGTTTGCGTTATAAAAATCACATTTTTGCCACTGTAATCACAAGCACTGTAATCAGGAATTAACACAAAAAAGGATGAGTTTTCACTAAACTCTGGCTTGTGCTTCTCTAACAGGAAGATACCGGCAACAGTCAGAAATTATTTTGGAGATATCTTCCTGCCATGTGACCTTTGCCTGTGACCCATGCAGTGACTAATAGGAGGTCAAAGGTCCTGAGCAGTGGGGAAGGGACCTCACAAGTGACTTCACGGCTGATAAGACCAGCCCTGGCAAAAGTAGCTTTTTAATATTAAAGTCTTCTCACAGATTTTGTCTAATAGTCTGAACAGACTAACTTTTTAGGGCAGCCTTCATAGCAGTGGCATCTTTTGCACCTCATCTAAATACGTTTCATAGTGCTTAAATGCTTGTTTTAAGTGTGTGGGAGGAAGAATAAGTATGTGCAAAATACTGTGAATTACCTTGTGCTTTGGAATACAACCTGATTTTTAAAGACCTTACTAAAGGTCATAGTAACAATGTATTAGAACCCCTGGATTATTTATTAGTAATTTTTTATCAATCCTGTAGTCAAAAAAACTGATAGTCCATGTTGAATGTAATCAGGTAGAATGAGCATATAAGAAATCTTCACAAGCAACAAAACAAACCAGCTCAATGTTTTTTCCCTTGCAGAACCATGGCCTTTTCATCACATTGACCACGTAGATATAGCAGGGCTTGCAGTATTTTCTTCTTTGCCTTTGTGATTATCACTAAGCAACTGGCCCCTCACTGTTTCCGTGCTCAGATCTGGTTTAGAGAGATTTGCTTAATTTTGATTTTTTTCTTTTTTAGAAACTGCATCAGGAATTAATGGTCTAAAAGGAAAGTGCCTTGGATGAGTGACATTTCTTTGTTGAAGAATTAGAAATTACTTTATCTTCTCCAGCCGTCTATGGAGAGAACATGAAAAGTGTCTCTGCCACCCCCACAGCATCCTACTGCTGTTGAAATTTTTAATGTTTGGAGAAGGTGAATTTTGGAGGTGCCTACAAACAATATAGCAAATGTACTAGCACATAAATGTCCTAGTTCAGCAGTTGAGTAAATCATATGCTGTCAGTGCAGTTCAGATGGTTTGCTACACTGCAGCACAAGACACAAGATACCTCTATGCAGAAATGCAATTTATATAACCTGTTTCCCCCTGAGGATGAAAGCTACTGAAAAAAAACAAACCACCTTTCTGTACTGCTTCTTTTAGGTCATTTCCTGGGAGGAGGGAGCTCTGTATAATCACAGAGTTTGAACTGCACTGGTGCATAGAATCATAGAATCTTAGAATGTTAAGGGCTTGGAATGGACCTTAAAGGCCATCTAGTCCCAGTGCCCCTGCCATAGCCAATAAACCTTTCTGTCCAGGATGTGTGTTGGAAACAGTGGGACATCACATGTTAGCTATGGGAGAAATAATTTTTAGATGTACACCTAGATTTTCTTTCTAAATGCTGTGCATAAAAATGAGTTCAATGAGAAGTGTATGTCCTACACTAGCTCCATTCCATGCTCACTGAATCTGCATGAAAAGAGTGGTAGCTTTTTCCAGAGATGCTAAGCTCTTATATACTGCATCACAAAATTCTCAGGGTGTCAGCTGAGTAAAGCCTTTTGTTAGCCTCTATTTAGTATCAACAGAGATAAAAGAAAAGTATGTCCTGGAGATTTTCCTAGGGCAGATCTCATCCCTTTTTATTCCACCACAAAATGAAGAGACATCACTGAAGGTACAACACATTTATGATACAAGAAGCATGGAGATGCTTTGTAGTAAAGCAGCAAGATGCAAAAAAATTATGTGCAACCCCATCATTACAAAATGGCATACATGTCGTGTTTATAAAATGGCTGTTGCTGAGTTGTGTGGTTAGTTCCTGGGTGAAGCTGACCACTTTCAGTGTAAAATATCTTCAGGGAATAAAGGAAAATCCAGTGACTCTCAACTCCTCCATTTTTTTTCCTTTTTTGTGCTTTAATCCATTTCTAAACGTCATGGAAATATGGGTTGCTGTGTAGCAAAAACCTGTATTTTTAATTCAAGTTTTAATTCCATAAATGGTCATGTTCTTCAATTAATCCTTATACCAGACTTTCATTAATAAGTAGTAGGAAATTATCTAAGAAACTTCATTGCTTGATACAGATGGTTGTGGCAAGTTAATTGCTGGTTCAAAATTCCCCTCTTATGATTAAAGTTTCAGAGAGCCTCATGACACAGTTATGGGACAATGCTTTTCTTTGAGATTAGTTGTCTTTATCATTAAAGACTAGTTTTACAGCTTCTGGTATTGGGTATTTCATTTGAAGAAACCTCATTTTTTTCCAAGCAGATAAGAGCCATTTTTCTCTCTCTGATGAGACTGAATTGTAGGAGGGCATATCGTCTTGTGAAGATGGTATGAAAAATCCCATTTCTGGACAACAGGCATAATAGGAAATGCCATTCCCACATTCCGCAGACACACAAGGGAAAGCATGCTTTGGCTCCAGACAATCAAACCTTTAATTGTAAAGCTAATGCTGATTTATTGCAGACTACAGTGTGATTTTTTTTTTTCCCCTTGGCACTTACTCAGAATAGCCAGGTCTCTCCCCTTTCCCTTGTGCCATTCCCCGTGAATGGCATACGCCATGGATTAAGGTAGCTGCGCTCATGCCTGGAGTCGCAAAACTTCCCCTTACAGCGGCACAGCAAGCTACCATTTATTTTTAATTGCTCCCCACCGTGTAGGCCAATTAAGGATGAAGCCAGCAGGGCAAGGATCACTGGCAAAGCCTTTGAAGGGAGCAGACCCAGCATTTGCTTCGCCGGAAGGCTGCCATTCACACATTTGTGCAAGAATGCAAACAATTGGGCTCACTCAGTGGGATCAAGTGCTATCTAGTTCAGTCTGAACCACTTTCTAGTGCAGATGGCAGTGAGAGTGGCAGCACCACTGAATATTATCCTCGGGGTTAGAAACTTTCCAAATGAGATTTCCATTCGTGACCCTCCCCATTTCAGCAGGAAACACCTGCTAAAGCAGCTTTAGGAAATGCCTCTCATTAGCAGCTTCTGTTTGAGCTTAGGTTTTCCTCACCATCCGAGTTCAGCAGGCTTAAGAACTGGATCTTTTGGTAGTGTGAAAGGGAAAATATTAGAGGATAGTGAGTACAGCCAACATTTGGGCTCATGTTTTCTACCACCTTAGTTATTCCTTTAAAATCCTTGTTTGACATATTTATTTTTCCTAGCTTTTGAACCTCCTAGGAAAGAGGATTGCTGGGCATCCTAAACTGCTTGGCCATTCCCAGGAAATCTTGATTTTGCTGGTTAGATTGGAATTATCTACCCAGGATTTTTAATGGTTTGGGGAAAGAATGAGTCTGCAAATTTGGTCATGAGTCTTGTGAGCAGTCTGTGCTTTCCCACTCCTGCAGAACAGACCCAGGATTTATGTCCAGTTTCGCACAGAGCTGGGAAATACCAACCAGCATGTACAAATGCAAAGATCACTGCAGAAAAGTAGGAAACTCAGTTTTATCCTGGGATAAAATTTTCAGGAAGGCTTGCTGTTCCTTGCAGTGGGCTTTTAGAGCCTGTCAGTTGTGGCTCACACATCAGCAAGGTTGTGTGCTCTGTTTTAGGGACACACAAACTCTGGGCTCAGGAGGGTTTTGGCATCCCTTCATGCCTGTATGCACAACATGCAGGTAAATGTTAGTCAAAATAAGCCCAAATTCTGTCTCTGTTCTTCTGCTCATTGCATGAGGAACCTGCTGGTGTCCTCATGTGCTGGTTTCCCAGTGAAGCTTTCCAGTTACCCACTGGTCGGGTTGGTGAAAGCAGTGGATGCACCCAGTGCTTCTGGGTAATAACAATGGCTTGCCCTGCTGATCATCTGCACACCTCAGTGATGCCAACTCCACAATTTTCAACCTTTAAAAAATACATATTATTTATAAATGCCTCCGTGTTTTCTAGTGGAGAAGACCCTCTATGAGAAATCTTATATTATTAACAAGCAACCTTTTAACAATCACTTAAAATTCTGGCCAAAGCTTATATATATGCATAGGCATCTTTTCTGGATGAAGATAGCCTTCAAAGTGCTCATTAAGCCTCTTACCTTGGAAATTGTTTAGTCATCTGTCTGGGGAAGCACTGTATGACTGAAAGGACTGGTTTTAGGTTTTACATGCTATTCTTTATACTACAGTAATGGAAAATGATGCAGCTAAACTGAGACTGCAGTTCTATCATGAGTAGGCAGGTTTCATTTCACACGTATGCCATGCAGCCTGGTTTTGCATGTCGTAGAAAACAGCCACTCCCTGTTTTGTCTGTGTATTGGATTTCAGCACTGTAACTCCTGCAAACATCTATGAGGCAGAAGGCCAGTGTGGCTTGGGTTATTCCCAGGTGCTTCCTGCCTCCCCAGGCCCCTGCAGCACATCTCCCTCCTCCCTTCCCTGAGCTGCTCCTTCTGCCAGCGCAGCCACTGCAGCCCAGCCAGTGGAAAAGAGGAGGAATTTTCTGATACATGCCGAGCCCCAGGAGCATCGGCTCCCCGGGCTGCCGGGCTCTCACTGACATGGCATTGATGCTGAAGATGAGAGGACTGGCGTGTCTCTAGGGCTGGAAAAGAAAAGGAGCTTCTGCGATTACTTCTGTTCTGATCCTAGTTTCTCTCTCCCTGTGTGACTGCTTTTTAAGATTTCCCTGCATGTAGACTTCTGGGGATACTGCAGCTTTCAGTGCCACATGAAGTCATCGTGAGGATCACTTACTGATGGCTGTTAAAGCAAGCCAGCTATTAACATTGCTATTTTCTTTTTGTTGTTACATTAAATGTATTTCAGCAGTAATGTAAGATTTAAATTAAATTTCGTCTTTCATGGCACCAAGAAAGCACTGTTATTTTACAAATTGTTCACATATCTGATGGGTGTAACTTTGTCCTAAATTTAAAAAAAGCTAATAATTATGTACAAAATATGCATAAAATGAATTGCCACATTTATGTTTGTTTTCTTTTCTTTAGAGACCTGTAACATTACTATGTTATAAAGATGGAAATTCTCAAACATTCTTTTCTGGAAAGAAACTTAGCTTCTTAAAACTGTATAAATAATAACTGAAAGAAGATGTATGTGTGCTTTGCTGATAATGGAGTAATATGGTGCCTCTGTACACTTTAATCTGGCATTCAGTGGCTGTACAGCACAGTGATCTAACAGTCTTCAGATTTCAGAACGTGGATTCAGCAGTACATGCAAAATGGTTTTCAGCATGGTAGAGAACTGTAGTGAGGGAAGAGACAAAGCTGTTCAGTGTTAGACAAAGGTTTATCACACCTATTGCCAGTAGTGTATGTTTTGTAAGTTAGGCTATGACTGAATGTCTATTTATATAGCTGTTATAGAAATATATGTGTATCTGTGTGTGTGTGTTTGGAATGTGATTTTTCAGAAGCAGACTGGATGGCTGGATGTGCATTCCTGTATGTAGTTAATAATTTTGCTATGATGCTAATATCATGAAAGCTCAATAATTATGTTACAACCCCCCAATATTACAATGGTTTGTCTTGTTTTCTCCACAGTTGATAAGTTCTGTATTACATCAATACATCAAAACCAAGTTTATATACTAAAATAGGAACCTGTCATTTCAGAGGAAAAAACCCCCGTTAGATAAAAGTAAACTGCTAACTTGTATTCATGAGCACCTATCAGCTTTTAATAAAATAGCGTCTAGTTCACACCAAATGCCATATCCTGCCTTGTGTTGACAATGCTATCTTAGCCTGAGGATTTGACTTGTTATACTTGCTTCCCATGTTTTTGTAGTCAGAAAGTCTTTGAAAGAAAACTTTTGTTCTGATTTCTTTCTGAGATGAGAATCACATTTCCGTCGGCAGGGAGTGGCTGGGTCTGCAGGTGCGGCTGTAATTTTGGGTATTTTTTTGTGCCTGTGGTCTGGAAAATCCTCTCTTGCATCTCCAGAGCCTTAATGTGTGTTAGGGCAGCTGAGATGAGAAGACAGAGAGTCAGCCTACCATGACTGCCCATGCTGCTAAAACGGAGAGTAGGAAACATAGCAGGTGTTGGAAGCTTTAGGTATCACACCCATTGTGACTGAGTGCTGGCATGCTGGGGAGGGAAGATGGCCATGGCAGTACAGGCAGGAATGGTCGGGAGAGAGAGGATGGCCAAGCCTCAGGAAAGCAACTACAGGTGGAAAGATCAATCACACTTTGGAAACAAGAGATGGGAAGAAAAGCTGGCTTTGGCTGTAATTGTGAGCGAGACCCACAGGACCTGGGTTCACTATTTACTTTGGCTTTGGCTCCCTGTGTCATAGTGGGTAAAACAAGAGCAGTATTTCTGTCTTTCAGTCGCCCATGTACACCCAAGGAGTTCCTCAAGGCTTAAAATGATCATAACGCAGAAAAACTACTGGTCAGCAAGCTCCAAACACCTTAGTAGTGTTCTTTGTTTGAAGGAATTTCCTGGCTGGGGTTCTGTACAGTTCAAGCCTCTACCGCTTTTCCCGGGAGCTGTCTGTTGCTTTCATAAGACAGGTTTGTCCTATCTGGGTACAAATATTTGCCTTTCAGTTTTCATCTGATTTCAGTAGGTGGGCAACACCCACTATTCAAGAAATGTATGTTTTCTCTTGCTAGAGGGATTGCTTTTCTTTCCCCTGTTGACACCAATCACAGGATCAAACACACTCCTGAACCCTTGCTCGGGTCACGGAGCTGTAAAACCAGAACTGCAAAGGAGCTAGCATGAACCTAAGTCTATGCTGGCTCAAAAAAACAGTGACACTCTCCAACCTCCCTTTTACATGCACAGTGAGAGGAGACAGCACGAAACTGGAACTACTGCATGTCAGCAAGTATCTGGAATAGAACAAATGAAGATATGTGTTTCAAAGAGGAACTGGACATCTAAATCTCCAGTTTGTTTGAGATTTATTGATCTTTCATGGTCACACTGAGAAGCAGTCGTGCAGGGGATGGTCAGTGGTATGCCACAAGAACAGTCCAATAAGCCTTTTTTTCTGTGTATTTCAAATCCCCACTTTTATCACATAAACACTAAAATTAGAAATGTCTTCTCAAAAATCATTATGCCCAAAACATTAGCAAAAATTATTTTTGCTAACAGTAGTGCATTTAATTCTCCTAGCACAGCCCAGCATCTATCTTACTAGCCCAAATTTGCATTTGATGTAACTGCATGCCATGGATTTTGTCACAATTATCATTCTTTTCAAGGGAGGATGTTTGTGATTTGGGCTGAAATATGCTAATTACTGAAAACCACCGACACGTGAAGAACTCAGTATTTCAGCCTACTCCCGATACCAGCGAGAGCGGTGAATGTGAAATACCACCTGTCAAGCACTCGCAGCAGATACAGCACACATTCTGCAGTGTCCTGGGGAGTAAGAGATGTGGGAAATAAAACTGCTGGAAGGGACGATGCTGTTGCTTGCCTCTACGATCTGTGCACGGAGCAGCCCGGCAGCGTGGCATGTCAGGAATTCCTCCGCTGAGTGGGAAAGGCAGCAAGCTGCTGAGCTCGGCAATGCTTCCCGTTCCAAAAGGAGAAAAGTTTGCATGGGGATTTTTATTTTTATTTTTTTTTTTCTTTAAGAATCTATGCTTGCAAACCAGCGACGTACACACAAGAATAACACCGAGGATTATTTTGAAAGTGCTTTAAAAAGATTGCAAGAGAAGGGGACTGCTGATTGTTCAGAGCCACGCAAAGCTGTTGCTGCCTATTCATTTAATTCATCCTAAATACCCAGTCGCAGTTTAATTCCTAGATGTACTGTATGCCCTTTCGTGTATAATCAGCCTAATTTGTCTTCAGCTGCAAGCAAGTGAACCAAGATTCATTTAGTTAAGCAAGCTAAGCAAAAACATTCTTTGCTCACAGATGGGTAAGCCAGCCGATATCTTAAGATAAATGAAGGGAATTTTGTTTTCTTTTCTTAGCTACTGTAAGGACTCCTACGGACGGAAGAATGACAAAACAAATTCTGTCCCTCCATGTTTTTAATTAGTTAAACAAGACTAATAGATCTCATCCTGGACTCTGGAATCCTAATTTGCAATATTGGATGTTGTTTTGACTTCAACTGGCACTTTTAACAAATAGACTTTTCACTAGAGGTTTTCAGAAAGACCACATGTAATATTAGATGAGAGGTACTTAATTAATGTAGGAAAGCGCCAACAAACTATCAGCCAGCACTGACTTGTCTTGGATTTGAAATAAAAGGTATTTGCTCTGTGCTGCCTGCTTAGCAATTACCATTAAATGTGTGTGGATTTAGGCCAATTCTTAATCAAAAAGGGGCCAGCTCACAATAAATGTCACCCGTGTTGTCTTGGGTTACCCATACACCACGGTGAATGTATCAAACAGAATGCAAACATAAATCTGGCTGACCTCAGGGCAACCAGTGGAGGCAGAGATTATCTCCCTGTGCCCTGTCTGAGGGTACAAGGCAAGAACCAAATCTGCCCATCACACCTCCCACATGAAGAGCAAAAAGATTTGCAGAATAGCTTCAATAGGGCATCATGTTGTCAAAAGAGAGTGTATACAGAGCAAAGTGCTGGGAATTGAAACACTTTTAATCCCAACGATCAATTTGCGTATTAGCACGACTTCCTACCAAGAGAACTGTGCAACCATTTTTCAGCCATATCCTTCCTCCCGACTGCGTGCAAGTGGAAAGCAGGTGGGGTGGGGAGAAAAGTGCACCTTTCCAAGCACTAGGATTTTTTTGCTAGAGGAGCAAAGTCCTGGGCAATTTGGAAGTGTCTCAGCCCTTAATCTCAGTGTCACATCTTCATAGGGTCAGAGAATACGTGAGCATGAACAGCTCTTTCTGCTCATCTCTGTCTTCCTGGGACAAATTCTAGAAGGTGCAGGAGCAAGGGAGGACAAATGCCATTTTACCCCCTGGAACCAAGGAGCCCCTCTAACTAGGGCTGCAGGGGAATGGTTTGATGCAGAAGGAAGCTTTGCAGTGAAGACGTTAATTTAGGAAAGAGGAGACTATATCTCCCCAAGACTATAGAGGGAACCCAAAGATTGTGAAAACTGCAGAAATCCTGAGAGCCCTTGTTGAAAGGATTTTGCTTGTTACAGAGCAGGGTGATTGCCTTGGACTGGTAAGAAACTAGGGAGCTGGATACCCTTTTCTGTCTTCCACTCTCTGTTGTCATGAATGGCCACCATGAAGGTCCACTCCTTGATTTCTCACCTGTATTCACCCAACAGGCAGCAGGGAGCAGATTCACAGCTCCCTTGAGCTTCAACATACAACAGAGGTAAAAAATCTAACTCTCTCGCCTAAAGTCTCCTGTCATCATCATTACCTTCCTTCTCTTTTTTTTTTGAACAATTTGCAAATGGCAGTTTAAGGTAAAGATTTTCTTTGCCACTGTCCTCTCCCTGTCTTCACCTGCTCCTGGCCAATCTCTACAATAGGCACTACAAGAGATACTTCATGCATTGTGAATATTCTTCTAATTCCCGCACTGTGGAAAAGGGAGTTTAGCCCTGCCTGGGGCCAGGTCTCTGCATGCCCTGCTGGTGGATAGAGCCCTTTCTCCATACCAAGCTCCTTCAGGTCTTTCAGCTCCTCCTGGAGTACCTGAAAGCCAAAGCATGCCCTGTGTATTGCTCCCCCAGGCAAACACAGGCTCGTCCTGAAGCAGGTCAAGGTAATTACTTGGAAAATAAATTCTGTTTAGAGAACTAGTTATTTCTTCAGGTTAGTCAGGCACAGCAGTCAAATGGGGATTTCCTTCATGATCTTCAGAGGCATGGGATAGGAGGCAGTTAGCTGGGAAGGCATGGTTATATTTGGCACTGGCCGCTCAGTGGTGTAATCACGCCTTTAGTCTCACAGCCTCAGCTTTTCTGTGGTAGTGGTGCTCAGCAAGCCTTTCTCTTCTGAGCCAACTTCAGATGCACCAGAGGAGCAACCTTTGGTATCCACCTGCAGCCCTGGTTGCCTCCTATTAATTCCCTTTGGCTCCCTGCCATTT
>VZUA01105526.1:25008-37669 GCA_013401035.1 Horornis vulcanius
TGTCACATTGAAAAATGAGCCCATAGGGGTGTGGCAATTTCCCCAAGATGACAAAACTAAATGGGAGGTCCTGTTGGCAGTGGTGGGCTTGCCAGGTTGACAGTGCTGATTGCACCTTCTCCAATGCCTGTTCGCCTCTTGAGTCAGAGTCCTCAGAGAATCCAGCTCCTTTCCCCCTCTCAATAAATTGAAAAGGGGGGCTAGATCCTCCAGCCAGGTGGTGATCCCCAGCCAGGCTCTGACCCAGTTCAAGGACCCACACAGTTTCAAAGTCCTAGGTCTGTCATTGGTTACTAACTTCTGGGGGATATCATCTGGTTAGCAATCTCAAGACCTAGGTACCTCCAAGGAGGCAGCCTTTGCACTCTTTCTTCTTGTAACTCAAATCCTGCATTGGTCAAGGCAGTGAAAGTGTCACTGAGGATTTGAGTAAGCACATTGTCGTCAGAGGCACACACAAGCACGTCATCCATGTAGTGAAGGATGATGGCTTCTGCTGCTCTGGCATGTACTGGGGACAGTATTTTGGTGACATACTACTGGCAAATGGTCAGAGAGTTCTTCATCTTTTGGGAAAGAACCCACCAGTGATAATATTTACTGAGACCCCCTCTGTTAATGCAGGGAACAGAGAAGGCAAACTGTGGAGCGTAAACTGGGTCTAAGGGAATTTGAAAGTAACAGTCTTTAATATCAATCCCAGCCAGATTCCAGTTTTGGGGGAGCATTGTTGGGGACAGCATCCCCTGTTGAAGAAACCCCATGTCTTCAATGACTTCATTAATCCTTCATAGGTCATGGAGGAGGCACCACTTGTCTTTCCCTGGCTTCTTAATGACAAAAACCAGGAAATTCTAAGGGCTATTAGTTTCTATGATGTTCCCTTTTGCCAATTGCTCTCTCATGAGTTCCTCAAGCGCCTTCAATTTATGCTTGCTTAGCAGCCACTGGTCCACCCAAACTGGAGTATCAGCCAATTTAGTTTTTGGGTGGGGCACTCCTCAATGACGGCAATTCAAAAATCCCCAGGGATCTGTAATTCAACCCCCCCTTGGGACACAGACTCTTCTCCACAAGGTGTAGCCTGAATCTACAACAAATGGGCATACTAAAGCCAGTTTCCCATCCAGCCCCTCAATTTTTACAATACTCCTTGATCTCTTTGCCAATCAAGTTCCCCCTATACCTGAAACCTTACCAGCCACAGGTTGCAACTCCCAGTGTGATGGCCATTTGTGTGGTAGAGTTATGTTACATCTGACCCTGTGTCCACCATCCCTTGCCTTTGGGTAAAGTCCTCTCCCTTCCTAAGTGAACACCAGATTAGGGGTTTGTCTTCCCCTACTACTTCTGCCCAATAGATCGAAAGATCTAAATCATAATGGGGTCTGGGTGCCTCCGGTGGTAAATGGCATATGGGAATAGTTTGTGCTATTACTTGGCCCTTTGGAAGGAAGAGGGGAGGATGGACACACCGTGCCAGGAGAGTGATCCACTCTGGCTTAGGTGGAAAAGCACCTGGAATGAATCTCGATCTCTGGGGGCATGTTAGTGTCCCCATGACAAGGTACTTACAGTCAGTCTGGTGTAACGCCTTGCCTAGTCCTGTGTCAACATTGATGGTGTGCCAGTCCAGTGAATAGAAAGTCATAGAATTGGTCAGTTTCAACCTTGAAGTTTCATGTAAGTTCTTAGATGTTACACAACCTGAGGGTCCTTGTGGGTCCTCAAGGTCCTTAAAGTCACTTTACCCTGCAGTTCCCATGCCCCCACAACCTTTCCCATTTCTGTTTTCACACGGGACAGACTTGCACTCCCCTTTAGTTTTTTGATGGCAAGGCTTGATCTCTCTCTTCAGCCCCAGCCTTGGCATCACACCTTTTATTTTCCAGGGAGCAAAACCTCCATATATGTCCTTCCCGCCCACAGCGATAATATTTGACTTTCCCAGCTGCTGGTGCTCTTGGTGGAGCTTCAGCTTCAGCTGGGGCAACAACTCAATCTCTGGGTCCTTGGTGCTGACATTGCTGTCCTCCTGTGAGGGCAATCTTCTTAGTGCAGGTATCTATAACCAGGTCTAAGGTGGGTGCAGGTCGTACAGGCAGTCCTAAGATGATTCTTTTACAAGTCTCATTTGCATTTCTTTGCACCATTTCCAGGATCACCTTATCCTGCAATTCTTTATCCTCATTTGGTTTTCTGCAGCAGCCCGAAGGTAATCCACAAACCTTAAAAAGGGCTCAGAGGGGAATTGGTTAATAGACAAGTAACTTTCAGTATCTTCTTTATCAGGAGTGATCTTAAAAGCTTTTTCTGCAGCTTCCTCAATCATAACACAGGCAGAGGAATTTCCCTTGCCTGCTTCCGAGCCCCAGCCCACTCACCCTCATTGCACATATGGTTCATTGTAATAAAATTGCCATTCAAATAACAGGCATAGTTGGAGTCTTGCAAGAGTCGAGGAAGGGGGTCTCCAAGCAATCCCTTCCATGTCCTCTTCCAAAGAGTGAACTCTGAGGGGGTGAGGAGTCATGAAAATAAACCTTTGAGGTCGCTAGGGACCAATATGCTTGAAGAAAAAGTGGACTCTAATAATCCTATAAATTACACACTTTTTCTACCAAACTCCTTCTGGGCCCTGCAAAGCTCCTTACTATTCTGAAAAGTGAAAGGGTCCCAATCCAGGAATTGCCCATTTTGATTGTAAACAACTGGAGCAGTGAGAGGAGGTGCCTCCTGTTCCTGATTCTGGTTCCCAGGCTTGTCACTTCTGGTTTCCAGAGCGTGGGAACTGGAAGGAGGAGCATGGGAACTGGAAGTAGGAAGAGGGTGGGTGGACCTGCCAGAACAAGGGGTGGCACCTTGGAAGGAGTACCTGAGGGAGGCAGAGACTTTGGAGTATGTAATTGAGGGAGGAGCCAGGGGTGGAGCCAAGGGTGGAGATAAGGGAGGAGCTGGTGACATAATAGATATTGAAGCTGCGGTAATTGACACAAGGGAAGGGGTGGCACCCAGGGAACAAGAAGGATCAGGTAACAGGAAGGGGTTGGGTGGAAGGGAAATGACAGGGAGAAAGGGATTATGGGGAGAAGAAACACAAGTGGGGTGCCAAGCCGTGTGGCCTCTGCTGTCTTGTGTTCTCTGAGGGCCATCTTGTGACACTGGGAATAAACTTCCTAGGAGAGCTTGAGGGTTAGCAACTGGGACAAGGGGGGTTGATTGAGAGTTTAGGGAAAGATCCCTGACAGCAGGGCTCTTGCTGTCAGGGCAAAGGTAATGAAGGGTTTGAGGGGAGCCAGGGTGATGGTCGCAACCCTGCACTTCTTGGTGGGTTGCTCCTCTCAGCACACCCAATGTAGAGAGACCAGGACAAGGGGGCCGGGAGAGAGGGACTCTAGGGGAGACTGGGGAAAACTCTGCTGGTAATTTTTCCAGCTTACCTTTTTCTTTTAAAATGGGTTGAATTACAACAAATAAAGGGTAAAATTCATTTTCAGAGGGGTCCCCATTCTTTGTTAATTTAGCACCCAGAGCATTCCAAAAAACAACAGACTTAATCTCTCTCACTTGTCACTTGTGGAAGATGGAAAAACAACCAACAAACAAAACACTTTAACAATCCCTTAGAGAACTTTATTTCCCCACCCACCAGTGAAGAAAACAGGGCCAGGAGACCTGCTCCTTTTAAATGCTTTTATTGAGGTTCAGCGAGGGTGGGGAAGCTTGAGGGGCCATGCGCACACTCCTGGTGCTCCCACGGGAAACCACGAAGGAGAAGGTGGTGCTTGCAGCAGAGTCGGGGGTTCCAGCCTCACGGGAATTTCCAGGAACACACTCAGCTCATCTTGTCTAGGGGGTGTTATTCCACTAGGGCACCCTTGTAGTTGCAGCAATGAAGGAAGAAGGTCCTAGCTGTTGGCTCATTATCTTCCTGACCCAGTAGTACTCTTTTTTAAGTCCTGCTCTTATGTATTTTACCAATTTTAGAGTCATTTTGGCCTGGATGGCACTTCCGGTTCATGCCGAGCCTTATGGAATTCTCTTAACTTCCATGCAGGGTGGTGTCTGTGGTCTGATAGACAGATGGGGAGCAGCAGGGGTGTATCCTGATGGAGAAAGGAAACAGGAACTAGAGAAGAGAAGAGGAGGAACCGGAACTTTGAGGTACACAAAACAGGGTAAGTCTTAAAACAAGGGAACAAGGTAAGTACATTTAACAAGTAAACATTCAATTGTTTAACCTCCCAACTCAGATCCCCTAAACATACAACTGCTTGAACTGAAAACTTGGGGTTACCATTTCACCAGGGTACCCACAACTTGGTTATAGACCTCCCTTTGCTGCACTGACAACCTGACACCCATATTGCCGGTACAGATCCAAATCTGCCTTCCCTTGCAGCAAAGGGAGCAACTTAAAACAGAAGGATCCAGAAAAAGTCTGGGGTGTCAGTTACCCTGCACAGCCATCTAGTGGCTTTTAGCTTAACCATGCTCCCTTGATAGAATCAAAGGGCCAAGAGACCAGCTCCTTTTTAAAGGCCTTTATTGAGGACAGCTGGGGTGGGGGCTTGAGGGGTCGCACGCACCACCACTGCTCCCATGGGACACCACGGAGGAGGAGGTGCAAGACAAATCTGCCACTCACACAGTAGAGTCGGGGATTCCTTCGTCATGGGAGTTCCCAGGAATTCAGCTTCTGGCTTGTAAAAGTCCAGGGGTGTCCTTCTTCTCTGGCACCTTCAAAGTTATGGTAAAGAGGTAAAAGTCTCAGAGGATAGCTGCTTGCCTTCCTAGCTCGGTAATGTCCTTTGTACGTTTTGATTTTATGTAGTCTCATTGTTTCAGAGACGTTTTTGGTGTGGACTGGACTTCTGGTAAACTCTGAGCATTATGAGAATCTTCTAATTTTCATGTCGGGTGGTGTCAGTGGTTTTAACGAGCAGACGGGGAGCAGCAGGGGTGTGTCCTGATGAAAAGGAAAGCAGGAACTAGGGATACAGGAAACTGGGGAATGGACCACTAGGGATTGGGGAACTCAGTCATAACAAGGTAAGTATCAGAACTGGGGAACCAGGCAACTTTGAATCAGGTAAGTAACCTTCAACTGACCATTGTTAACAGTTTAACACATTTAAACTTTGGTTCGAACTGAAGCTTTTGATTCATTCATTTCAGTCCCTCCTCTATTCTTTTGATCGCACTTTTTGGCCCACATCAATTTACTGTTTCAGGCTCATGGGAATAAACTTTTCTTAATCTCTGGTATTGGTTGTACACTTTTTGGGCTGTGCTGAGTTCTTTTTCTTGGGTCTCTACTACCATTACTTTAGTTTGATTTACTGATTCTGGGATCTGGAGGCTTGCTTGTACAGGGGAAGTTACTATTCGAATTAGGCAGGGGAGTAAGCAGGGGAGGAGTAGGAGGCTGGCAATTGCACTTATCACTATAAACCCTATATTTTTCTACCATGCGCCTCTCAAGGACCATAAATTATCCCACCAGTTGGTGTTAATCAGGGGCTTCCATTCTTGGGTACTAACATAGGCAGTTTTGTGGATCTCTTTGGAAATATTTCTAATCACATCACTTTTATCATCAATCTCAAGACAACACTCTGATGAATTGAACTTACCACAAATTCCACCTTCATCTGCAAGTAGGTAGACTACTGCTAGCCTGATCTGGTAGGCTACTGCCCTCGTCTGTGCCAGTTGGCTGCTTATGTGATCTAAGGCCAGGGCTGTTTTGTTTGATATCATTTCTAGCACAGCTTGTAGCCAAATTATCCTATTTAACATACATATTGAAGTTCAGTACCCCCAAGACCCATCTTGTGCCCAAGTGGCTGGTCCATGTGTTTTTACTATTTCCTCAGGAGTTCAGACTTTCCACGTTTGGATACTACCCATATCAATTATGGTCCTTCTCTTTCTGTTGCTTCTTTTTAGGTCGTCATATAGAGGTACGCATAAGTGGTTCCCAGATTCTCACAGGAGTAAGAAGAAGGCTGGTTTTATGATTCCTACCATGCAAACACCTGCCTAGTCTCCTGGGAGATGGCCTGGGAGTAGGCCTTTTCTCCATAAATCCAAAACAAATGTTCTGGGGCTCTCCAAAATGTGTTTTGGGTATCTAAGGGGTGTTCCCAATACTTAGATATTTCTCCAATTCCCCAGAAAGGGTTGACTCCACGATCAGCCCTTCATTATAGATAGACCAGTATTTATTGGGTTGTCTAGGGATCCATTCTTGCCCTAGGTCTTTTATTATTAAATACCTTTCGCAAGCCGTTCTTCCTACAGATGTCTTACATCTTTCCCCTGTCCTCCTTATACACTCTTCCCCAAGTACCTTTGATTTTAAATCCCCTTGCTCTTTCCTCCTCTCTTTCCCACTTGGAGGTTCTTGTTTCATTAGTTTCCACCTTAAGATATCTAAAGGTGCTAAGCTCGTGCCTTCCCAGGGCCATACATCGGACATTTGGGTACTTCTACATATCCAACAATTTGTTATATTCAGCTCATGACTTACTCTTTCCATTAAATTGATATACCAATTTTTACCGAGGGGTTCATCCACATCACCTTTTTTCACTACTAATGGTTTTTCTTTTATCAAATTGGCAACTCCTTCTGGATTGTCTAGGTCTTGAAAGCAAAACTACTCTCTGATAGGACACTCCTCGAGTAGGCGCTGCCTAAAAGTGGCGGCATTCCTCTCAACCCGGTATTGCTTCCTGTCTTCCTGACAGGTGGACAGTTGAGTTATATCAAAGCAGGTGGGGTTTACATGGCTGTGAACTCTTATGAGGGATTACATATTTTCCCCATCATAGATGGGATAATAGCATTTCGTGCAGGCTCCTCCTATAGATCTGCCCACTCATAGGACTATAATCAGTCCTCCCAAGAGTCCAGCGTGATCCATCTTGCTTGTAGGTGACTTCATGGCCTGCCTCATGGTCTCACCTGGGCTTGCCTCCTGGGTTGGGGAAGTGAGGAACCTTTTTTTTTTAAGAGAATAGAGTTCCTACAGAGTTTCCACCTTTTTGTTAATTTTGGTTAGCTCCTCTATGGGGGTGTTCTATGAGAGATATGTCAACAATAAATATGTTTTCTTGTCAATATTATCTTTAACAATACAGTAAACCATAGTAACTATTAACACAGCAGTTTTATGCTAACTTTCAGCAGTTTTCAGAGTCTCTAATCTGCTTTTTGTTGTCTTTTCCTGAGCGTTACTTTGAGCATGTCTGGATCTTGGGTGGAAATCCACTTGGGAGATGTCTTTGGTGATGTGCTGAGGGTCAACTGGCCGCCTGGGGAGGGTACTGGTCCTTTTATGCGAGTGATGTGTGTCCAGCCCTTCTCTTGTGTCCGGACTGTAGTATGCATGGTAAGCAGTACCTGGAATTGATCTTCAAATTTCGGGGTCAGTGGGGTGTTGTTCCAAGATTTAATTAAGACCCAGTCTCCAGGTTTTATTTGGTGTACATCGGCATCCAAGGGAGAGGTTTGAGGAAGATACCCTCTTTTCTTAAGATCTGCCAATGTTTTTCCAATTGTCCTTATATATTCTTGAGTAGCTGCCTCCCCTTCTAAATAGTCCCCAGTGCTGTAAGGTGNGGGGATGCAAAGGAGTATGTAATTGCCACTTGATTCCCAATGCTTTGACTTCATGTAAGACTTGGGCTGTAAAGTGGGGGCCTCAATCTGAATCTATGTTGTTTACTAGCCCATACCGGGGGATGATATGCTCTAGTAATATTCTTATTACCATGTGCACTGTCTCCTTTTTGCAGGGAAAGCCTCTACCCAATGGGTTAGGTGATCCACTATAACTAATAGGTGTTTGTACCCTTGCACTGGGGACATTTCAGTAAAATCTACCTGTATATTTTGGAAGGGTCTTAGTGCTATTTCTCTTCCCCCAGGTGTAGTTTTCCTCATTGCTCTTTGATTCACTTTTTAGCATATTATGCATCCCCCGGTGACTGCCTTTGCCAGACTGTATACCCCAACACATAGGTATTCCCTTAAAAAGTGGTCACATACATTTTGCATGCCCCAGTGGGTGAGGTATGTATTTCAGCTAATATTCTTCAAGCTAAGGCCTTATTCAAAAATTTCCACCCAATTAGCCATTCCCCTTGCTTTCCCTGATGTAATTTCAACTCTTTTATTGCTTTTAGCTCACACTCACTGTATGCTGTTTTCTCTACTTCTTCAGCTGGTGTTTTATTCAATTTGAAAATTTTTATTGGTTTTCCTGGGTTTAGGGCTGCCGACTTAGCCGCTTGGTCGGCTACCCAGTTACCCTTCCCTTCAAAAGTATCTCCTTTTTGGTGTCCCTTGACGTGCACTATAGCTATTTCCTCTGGCTTCATGAGGGTTTCTAGTACAGACTTGATTAGTTCTCTATGCATTAGGTCCTTTCTTTTTGAATTTAGATAACCTCTTTCTTACCAAACCTTGCCAAAGGAATGTGCTATCCCAAAAGCATACCGTGTGTTAGTGTAGATAGTACCCAGATCTTGTTCTAGTAGGTCTAATCCCCTTTTGAGGGCATAGACCTTCACAACACTGGGCAGACGAATTTGAGGGCAATTTTTCTCTTGCTATGATTTTTATATTCTCTTTTTCCATACCTTTGACTACAGCATATCCTCACAGTTTCTTACCCTCTATTACTCGAGATGAACCATCTATAAATAGCACCCTCCCATACGGTAGTGGTATGTCCTCAAGGTCTTCTCTGATTTTAGTTTGCAGATCTATGATCTCTAAACAGTTGTGCTCCAGTTTGGGTATGGGCTCTCCCAAAAGGAATTGGGCAGGGTTCTAGCTTTTTGAGGTTGTCAATTCTAGGTCACTAGTGTTCATCAAAATGACTTCATATTTCAGAATTCTAGGATTGGTCAGCCACTGCTGGGCTCTCTGACATAATACGGTCTTAAGATCATGAGGCATATGTGCAGTGATCTTCCCTTGTAATGTTAATTTTTGTGCCTCCTCTATAAGGACTGCTGTGGCCGCTATAGCTTGAAGGCAGGTTGGCCATCCCATCACAACTGGGTCCAGAAGTCTTGACAGGTAAGCAATGGGCTTTTTATGCCCTCCCCACTCATGGGTTAATACCCCATAGGCAGTTCCCCTTTCTGCATTGATAAATAGGTCAAACCTCTTCTTGAGGTCTGGAAGGCTTAATACTGGGGCTGAGGATAATTTAGCTTTCAGACTTTCTAGTTGTACCTCATCTTCTGCTGTCTGCTTCGCAGGTTCTGGTTGGACCAATTTTTCATATAAGAATTTAACAGCTTGCGAATATTTGTCTGTCCATAATTTACAATATCCAAACAGGCCTAATAGTTTTCTTATGTCCCGCTTCATTTTTGGTGTTGGGATGGATAATATGCCTGAGATCCTCTCTGAACTGAGCTTCTTGTACCCCTCCCCGATGAGGTGTCCAAGGTAGGTAACCTGTGGTTCTACAAACTGCAGTTTACTTCTGGACACTTTCACGCCCTTTTCCCCCAGGAAATTTAGGAGGTTAATACTAGTTCGTCTTACTTTATCCTGTTCTTCTCCTGATACCAAAATATCATCTACATATTGTAGAATTTGCACGGTATCTTCAGGATTGAATTGCTCTAATAACTCTTTTAAGGCCTGTGCAAACAGATTTGGGGACTCTGTGAAGCCCTGGGGGAGACGTGTCCATCTTAATTGTTGTTTTCTTTTACTCTCAGGGCATTCCCATTCAAAAGCAAATCAATCTCTGCTTTCTTCAGCTAAGGGGCAGGCCCAAAACGCATCCTTCAGGTCAATTACTGTAAACCATGCATGTTCTCTTGGGATTTTACTCAGAAGCGCATATGGGTTGGACACAGCTGAGTACCTGGTGATGGTCTTTCTGTTTACTTCCCTCAGGTTCTGCACCAGCCTAAATTTGTTCTCCGCCTTCCTTACGGCCAGAATGGGGATGTTGTGGGGAGACTTGCAGGGCTCTAGTATTCCTTCAGTTAGTAATTGTGCAATGATCGGTACTAGCCCTCTTTTCCCTTCTATGGAAATAGGGTATTGCCTTACCCTAATGGGGGATGTTCCTACCTGTATTTCTATCTTTATGGACAGGATGCTCAAATACCCATATTTTCCCTCTTCGGCCCATACTTCTGGCCTGATGTTGTTCAAATCTCTGGTGGTTATTGTCATCATTTGGACTACCATTTTACCTCCCTTTGGGATAATTCCTACTGCCAGTTGGGCTTGCAGATCCCTCCCAAGTAAATTTTCACCTATTTCTGGTAGATATACAAAATCTACAACACACTGCCTTGAATTTCCTCTTATTTCTATATTTTCTACAATAGATGCTTTGAAGGGTTTCCCCTCAGCTTCTAGGACATTACACATCTTTTTTCCAATTTNCCTAGGACATTACATGTCCTTTTTCCAATTTCTGTTCTTATTGGTAACCTATTGACACTTGACCTGTCCGCACCGGTGTCTACTAGAAATTCAAACTCTTCCTGGTGGGCACCCACTTCAAATTTTACTATGGGCTCTTCTTGATGTTTCACTGGGTCCCCCAGCATATAGAGCCCATGACACCCGTAGTCATCATTGCCCTCTCCTTTCAACAGATTTTCTAGGGCCTCTTGCTCTCTAGCAATTGCTTCATCAAAGGAGATCTTTTTACAAAACCTCTTTAGATGGCCCACCTCCCCACAATAATAACAGTTCCTATATTCTTTGGGTCTTTGTGGGATGCTTCCAGATGGTAGGGCTTTCCCTTTATCTCCTTCGGGTAAAGCCCCTGGACCCTCCCTGCTTTGTGGGCTCTGACTTGTTTTTACGCTTTCCTGGGCTATTGCCACCATAATCCTCACTTTTGTTCTGCCTTTCTCCTCCTCCCTTCTTATATAGACTCTTAGAGCCTCCCTTAATAACTCATTCTTTCCCTTCTCTTGCCAATCTTCAATCTTCTCTTATTTCCTTCCTATGTCTAGCCAAGATTTGGTAACAAACTGTAACTTTAAAAATACTTGGCCATCTGGGCTATCTGGGTCCAAGTGGGAGTATTGCTGGAAGCTTTTCCTTAATCTATTCAACCAAGCAGCCAGGGTCTCATCTTTTTCCTGAGCTGCATCAAAGGCTAATTTTTTGTTGTAATTTTGAGGGACTGACTCCTTATTACCTTTTATCATTNTGGTTGCTGGGGAAGGAGCAGTTGAGGAGTAGGCTAGACGAGAAATAGGGGCTGTTGTTTGAGGGAGTGGTGGAGAGTTCTGAGGTAAGGCTAGAGGATCTGAAGAGAGGACCTGAGGTATATCGTGGTAAGCAGGAGGTGGTAAATTGTTGTAGTTCATGTTTCTTTTCCCCTCTATTGGCAAGATGGATTTGCCTTGTTCCCCCACCGCTCCCTAAAGAATAGTTTGCCCCAGAGTCTAGCACGACCTACCCTCCTGTCTATCACCCAGTTACCTAGCACCCTGTTCTAGAAAGTTCCATGCTGTTCGGTTGCTGATTGGTTTAAAGACATTGTGTACACCCCTGTATGTATCTCATTGGTCATTCCCCCTTGTCAGTCCTCATTGTGTAATCACCCTATTGGTCCCTGTTACATTCCTCCCTTTGTACCACCCCTCTTTAAAAGCTGCTGCACAGCAGCGCCCACTGCTTTTTGCCCCGGTCTTCTTTCAATAAACTAATTGGAGTCTACCCGGACAAAGAGACTCCTCTCACTTCTTTACCTGGATCTTTGCAGTAAGAGTTTCATCGCTCTACCACACTTGTCATTGCAGCCCAAGATTGGGACTGTGCCAGAAGTGGCACCTTGAAACCCAAGGGCAGCAATAGTAAATGATCAAGAGGATCCCAGGTATAACCTTTTTGTTCCTTTTTTGCCTTTTTCTTCTCCTCCCCCTGCTTCTTGTAGTTCACAAATTTTTGCTGTTCCCTTCTTGAGTATGTCCTTTTGCCAACAAGCTGCGTAGAGAGGTTGTTCAGTTATCAGTATTTTCCTAGGCTCTCAAATACTGATTTAACTGAGAGCATATCCAGGGGTCCCTTGTCCCACACCATGGCCGCTCTCCTGTCAGGTTTAAAGTGGGACAGACCTTTATGCAATAGTAAATCATCTTAACTCTATCTAGGTCTTTAGTGGCCTCTTGGGTGTCCCAATGCTCTAACATCTGTCCCAGTGGACTATTCTGTGGGATATTTTTCACCTTCTCCTCCTTCTTTTACCCAGAATTTATGTGCTTGCTCACACAACCTCCCATTCTCACTGGGGCTGAAACTAAATTATATGGTGTTCTTACACAAACGGAAATTTTTAAGAGAGAGCAACTCAGGTTACAAATATATGACCCTTTTCTCTCAAACTAAAACTTTTATAATGTGCCCCTACTCAAACAGAAAGTTAAAGATGGGCTACTTATACTTTAATTCTCACTCACTCTCTAGTACTTTGGAGGCAGCCCAGCAACTCGCCCCTGGGGCTCCGGCTACTGCTCCTACCAATGCCCTCTCTCTTTTTCTTGCTTGCCACAAGCACCCTGAAAGTAACTTGACAAACCCACCCCTAGGGTTCTGACAGCTACCCAGCCTGTGCCCTGGCATGCAGCTCTCCCTCTCTTCCCTACTTTTGGCC
>VZUA01105530.1:1792-15900 GCA_013401035.1 Horornis vulcanius
GTCCAGGATCAGCTCTCTTCTATTACAAAGTACGATACAATATGGGTTTGCAGCATCTGTCACAGTTCCACTGAAAGGATAAGGGCGAAGGGTTTTTGAGACAAAATTTTGGGGCCATTTTGTGAAAACTTGTTATCCCCCAATTGTTTCTCTGTCAGAGTTCAATGCTGTACTTGTGTAAGCAACACCTTCACTGAAGGTAAATACAATATTGAATCTACCATATTAGCTAGCTTGGCTTGTCTAGGTCTTCTCCCTATCTGTCACTGACACCACACCAATCCCTCCAAAGCTTTTAAATCTTTTGCAGACATACACAAAACCAAATTCCTAAAAGAGAACATTCTTCAGAATATTCTTATATTCATTGGCTTTTGTGCTGAAGCATGAGGATTTAAATTCTTTATAATTTCTTAATCCTATCAAGTATACTTGTACATTTTCTAATTATCTGTATAGAGTCTAATCCTTACCAAAAAAAATGAGAAATAAAAAAATCCTACTAAGATTCTAAGGACTCAATACATTAACTGTGAGTTCACAAAGTTCTTGCTGGATTTAAGCCTTGACACTGCCTCCTATGGAGTTGAAATAAAGTCCCTTTTGCTCTTTCTTTACATCACCATTTCTCCTCTTCCAATTATGATTTTTTTTTTAATAGCTCCAAGTCTCTGCTCTTTTCCACATCTTTAATCAGCATTCACTTTCCTGTAAATACTTAAGCATGTGTCACATATCTTCAAAAAACATAATCACCAGAAAGGAAGAAGGAAAGCCATAGCATTCCTAACACATTCCCATTGATCTCTCTCCAGTGACACTTTGGCCCTTTCTTCCATAAACCCCACCACAGGTGTGAAATTCCTTGTTTTCCCATGAGCACACCTTTGCCAGTCTCAGCAGGGGATTTCAGCTGCTATTACAGCACCCACTGACCCACTCCCATTGGAGTCAGAGTTCCTGCCTTCCCTAGCCTGCACAGGTGTCACCCACATGGAACTGCTCTTCCCAAATCCAGATTAGGGATGAGAACATTAAACACTATGTCCAGTACAGAACTTGCACGTTTTTCCTGTGCTAACCATTTGGGATCACCTACCTTCAAAGAGCTCTTGAATTACAGCAGCTTCAGCAGCTTTTCACCTCTACTCTCTCCAGAGGACTTAAGATATTCTGCTGGCTTCTGAGAGCATTTGCCAGCACATGACTTTTCCATATGGTAACCCATTGACCTATAATAGTTCTGTCTGAACATTGAAAAAAATAGTGTAACTTAGAGCACGTGTTTCCATCTTTGGTGAAGATCACATTGTCTTATAACCCCACATTTAACTGGATATTGCTTTGGGAAATCGTGTTGCAGCTTCAGCAAAAGGCACAAGCTGTCTCATAGGATCTAAAAGGTATTGTAACTGCCCTATTTTAATGAATTTGCACTTGCAGTGTTGCAGCAAAACATCTCATACATCTCATTCCAGTCCCTTGAAGAGATAATAAACAAAACCAAAAGAACAGTGAGCTGATTATAAAGCTATCTCTGGGGTTTTTTTGAGATTTAGTAGTACCAAATCCTGCTGTCTCTGGAAAGACATGAAAAGCCAACCAACATAACCTACAAATGGACTTTACATTTTGTCTACACTGTGCAGTTCACAGCTGCACAAGCTACTGGTACATGAGCTAGGTCATTTTGAAGTCACACAGGAGTTTTTTCTGTGTTACACTGCACTGAGCAGTGCAGACAACCTCATAAGTGGCACATCTCACAAATGCGAAGTAGGGCAGAAGGTCTGACGTTCTGGGTAAGTCCCACGTGCTTCTGACGCACTCAATGCAGTTGTTATACTACAGTGGTTTACTCCATTAAAAAACTTTGCAAAATATGATTGAATTCAAGATACAATAGGGATGCAGAACCCACCCTAGAAGCCTACACCATTTCCTGAGCAAATGATACCACAAAAAGAAATGATTCAGTGCCGAACTGGATCTAGTTTGAGGTTACCCTTGCTCTAGAATTCATAGGCTAAACACATGAGCTAAGAATTCCTCTAAAATATTTCAAAATCCTGTACAGAACTTTTCAACAAGGTTTTCACCTCATTAAATGGCTGAGAAGAAAGGCGATGTTATTCACTCCAGTACATATTTCCTTTATGCAAATCACCCAGGATTTACTACTTAGAAGTGGAAATGAAGGTTCTCATGTCTGAGGTGCAAGAAATTATCATGTGCTGCTTATTGTCAGCAGCAGAATCCTTATGACTCATTTCTTTGTCCTCATAAGACATTTAAATGGAAACAAAATTTCAGGATGTACAGATAACCCTTTTAACAGGGTGAATGATTTATTACACCACCGTGAATATTTACAATGCTGTTGCTGGTTTTAGAGGAAGCCTTATGTTATATCTCACTTGGATCATGACTGTACTGAATTTTCAATTTGGAATATTTGCTGTAGTTCAGTTAAATACGTGCAGATATGTGCATGTCACATACCTTAGTATTCTACCCCAATACACTACTGGAGAACACTAACTCCTTAAACTGCACATTTAAGAACAAACTTCAAGGAGATTAAAAATAAAACAACAACAAAATTTTTTTCTGAACCAAAGAGCAGAAAGCAGAATCATGGTCTGAGTTTTCATTTACTGCCTCCACAAGCATCAATTAAAATCACTGGGTTCACGTACACCATTGGATAAAAAACACAAGCAAATAATGGATAGAGAGCCTTGCTACAGCATCAAGTGTTCCTTTGAAGAGGAGCCTCAGAGTTTGCAGTGCTGATTCTGCTCTGTTTGATCTACCACATACTGGCTTGCACAAAAGTATTCGCTTACCCCTGACAAAACACTCTTCTGTTTGCATTATCTTTGCTGGACTGCCATAATGCCCTCTCTACTTTGGAACCTCTGAGAACACAGAGCACAAATTCACACTCAATTTATCTTACAGCAGTGGAGACAGGTCTTCCATTCAGAGCTGGAATAAGAGACACCAGACTGGAATAAAAACAGGACTTTGTATTAAAATATTTATATATGTATGTTTACAAGTACATGTACATTTTCAAGCCAACTGACTTGCATAATGCTCTTCTGTGACCCCTAATAATTGACTCATTGTTTGTGGGTTGTGCACTCAAAGCCACAACCCAGCTATGAACATCCAAGAGAAACAACAGCACTGTCAACTATTGTAAACAAAGAAAATAAACTAATTCCAACAATTGTAAACAAAGAAACTAAACTAATTCCAACAAACCCTGCTAATCCCTCTTTGACACAAAGGAAATACTATGGCTAAATGGTGCCACTTTTAATTTTTTTTTAATTAGAAAAATAAAAGCAGTATCTGCCTCTTAGGTCATACAGCTGAAAACAAAGAGACCTGCACTACCAAAGAGCCACAATCACTGGATACAGAAATGACTAAGCTAAAAGGGAATAAGAAACCACCTATGGTGATACTACCTTCCCTTTGTGAATTAACAACATGAAGCAGAGCATGTACTGTGGGACCCTCGTGCCTATACACTGACAGCAGTTCCAGCAGCTTAAAAGAATTAACCTGAGTTAGAGCTGGCTTCCAATCCACTCTTTGGACTAGAAGTAGCCTACAAAAGAATTCTTTTTGATGAAAATTCTTGAATTTTAAGTCCTGTATAATTTGTTGTCCTTCCTACTGTGTGCTTGCAAGCTCTGCAATTTAATTGTGCTTTCCATAAAAAAAAAGGACTTATTTTAAAACATCTGTTTTTGTTGGACACCCCTTAGACCCCATATTACAACATGCAGATAATTCTCACTCCCTACTCTTATTTCTCTCCCATGTACATTTTTACATTCTATTATACTATTATCATATCTTTCCACTCATCAATCCTAATCTATTGCGTTTCTCCTCCTGTACAGGCAGCTCCACAACTTTAACCATCCTTCTTGTCCTTCTTCTAGATTTTATCAGTTTTCCTTTGACCTTTAAGAGACAGGATCATCAGATCTACACACAGAAACAGAGATACAGAAGCACACTTGAAAAATGAGGTTGATTTGTTCTCCATTTCTTTCCTAAAAATCCCTAGGATTTATTTGTCGTTTCTTACTGTCAACAAGCATTCAAGTAGTGGTTTTTGAGAGATATCCACAATAGACACAAGATCTCTTTCCTGAATGGCAATAACAGTTTTCAAATTTACTGCTGTGTACGTGAACACATATATATTCTGTGCAGAAACACACACAGAGCATATTGCAGCAGAAAATGTTTCTTGACAGCCCCACAACGCTAAGAAAACAAAATGCCCAGGAAAAAAAACCAACAAAATCTGTCATACCAGATCAAAATAATTACTGAACTATATGCATCTTCCCACCCCTATGTCCACTTCTCGAAAAATTATTATTTATAAAAGCAGACAGCCTGAAAAACAGGAGGACACACATTTGGTATTTGGCCAGTGTCCAAGCTGCAGTCAAGCACAGGTATGTCCTCACCAGCTAACACGCAGATCACCATCACCTGCTCTTCCCACCACACAACACGTGTTGCAGGGGGCTGTCACACAGCCAAGAATCTGTCACTGCTCTCAGACTGCTCAAACAGAAACAGCCCCTCAGCTCAGAGGCAAATAAGTTGCTCTGTTGGCTGATGAAGCCTGCCCAGCACAGGGGCTGCAGGAATAATGCCCAGCCTGATCCAAGTACCCCAAGCCCACTGGAAGTGGCTGTGTAGCACAAGAGGTTTTGCCCTGGAGGTCCCTCCAGGGCAGTGTGAGGAGCAGCTGGGTATGGGCTGTCACACAGACACTCTGGCCAGCACCCTGCGGGACAATGTGTGGGTGTGCCCACATCCACACTCCCACCTGTGTGCAGGATTCTTTTCTGCCATCTTCACATGCACCCTTAATACATCCACCTGTACCAGGAAGAAAACTGCAGCACACAAGACAACAGGAATGAAAATATCCAATAACAACCACTAGACAGATACACCACAGAGAGCAGCCATGAATACTGCATTTGTTAGGAAAGAAAAACATATATCCTGTAGAAACGCAGAGCAGTCAAATTCTCTCAATCTCAACTAACTGCAAATAAATATGACTCTGTTCCTTCAGAAAAATCTTTCTGCGCTACATGTAAATTCATATTTTTCAGAAAATATTGAGAACATCTTTACCTGCCTCAGTGAAATCAAAGAGCATATTTTGATGCACCAGAAGGTATTTTCTTGCCAGCTTTTCTATTTGTGTTTTCTGATTGTCTGGGTGGTTTTTTTTCATTTGCACCCAACTGAGCGCTGCTACATCACCAGCTCCTTTGTTCTGGCCTGCTCATCTGCTGCAATAACTTTTTTGTTTTCCAGTTGGTAATTACATCTTCTAGCATATATCATCCTGTTTGGCTACTTTATTCAATTTCATGAAATTGAAACTGCAAATTATTTGCACAAATGGAGTGCTATTTCTTTTTACATTAGCTCTCCCCCACTCCAGATTTGCTCCAGCAATGCATTTGGCCATGCTGGAGTAAATGGTAGAAAAGAATAGCACAACCACAAACCAGAACAACTGAACCCAAGTGCTCAAGGAGAACCACCCAGTGGCAAAAGTAATATTCATTTTATAAGGCACAGGAAACCAAGATGGCTTATATTAATTCTACTCATCTTGGAAAAGTATTTCCTTTAAACTATTTTATGATCTGTACATGCAGCATATCCTCCATTATCCACAGTTAATTTAAAGGAGAGGAAAGAATAGTGAGGCACTTCATGTTGTTTCAAATAAGTGAAAAATTACACTGCAGCAGCAAATAACAGTCTGTTCTTAACATCACAAAGATGCACAATCCTAACAGGATCTGTAGAATGGGCTCTATGTAATCTTGTCTTCAATTTCTGCACATCAAATGAAGCACTCCTATTAAATGGCCTTTATATGCTCCCTAATTCAAAAAATGCCAAGAAGTTAATTTAATCCTCAAAGCAGATACTATCAGATGTGTGTCCAGTGCTGTAAACAGATAATAGAAAAAGCACCTTAAATTCACAAACAAAAAATCTCAGGGTATTTTCATAACATTAACTTCCTACACTTGTCTACATCTCTTTGGCACATCTTACACACTTTCCAAGCAGCACAAAAATTCGTGCTTTAACACAGCTGGAAGCCTGGCAGATAAAAAGTATCCCCAGCCAATGTTTTAACCTTAACCACACATCACCCTTGTTCGGAGGAGTTTAAAATACTTTACTTATTGAAATACTTCTTCATTTATTTCAGAAGCCTGAATTGTTCCACATTAAAAAGTTTAGGAAAGTTAAACTCTCCCTCTGAGCACCATGATCTACAGATGTGCTTGTTTTTCCCTATTGAAATAGTATCTCCAAAGCACTTGGCTCAAGCCACTTGTTGCCCATCAGGGTCAGCCTGATTTGTATCACAAACTGATGATATCCCTATACTGACTTCAATGCTCTTTCAAACACAGTAAGATGGCAAGCAGAATGAAAACAGCCTTTGTCTTTCTGGGGTTTCATTTGTCAGAGATATCTTAACAACAGGCTGAGGCTTTATTGCTCTATTGCTCACAGGAGACACTGCCCAGAGGGTTACAACAGAAGGAAGTGCAGGAAAAAGCAGGACAGCAGGACCTGGAGGAGCAGCAGGTAATAGAGACAGGCGGAATTATGGCTCCTATGCAGGGAGGGATGAAGACTGCATAGGTGATGCCCAAAGGACACAGGGGCCACACAGATTGCAGATGCTGTGCAATAAAACACCCTCAGTCACAGCTGCGCAGGGCCTCACTCAAGGAAACACACAGCTACATTTTAACTAATTGTCTTTTAACATATGTAGTAATCTGTCTCATATCAATATTTACAATGTTTATTCACAAAAACATTCATTTTAAATGCTGATGATGTTAGCCACCTAGTCAGTGGTTTTCCATCTTTGCAAGGCTTTCCAATGGAGGGATGGGAGACTGGAAATTCCTCAGCTGGCAGCACAGCAAGGGTCACCACCTCCTTTCTCCAGCTTCTCTAAAAGGCTGAGCAGTCCTCAAGGCCCAGCAAAAGCCTAGGGACAGTTGACTAAAAATTAGTCATGCAAGATTTTTTTCCTAATTCACGGAAACGGTATAGAAGTGACAGCAACAATTACAAGATGAATGCACTGTTAAGTGGTCTACAGTGAACAGGAGTGGAATCATGGAATAAATTGGAATGATATTACAAGAAACACTTTAAAAACCAGATTAAATTAGTTTGGCTTGACAAATCTTTCATTTCAGTATTTGAAAGTTTTTAATATCTGGAAGAAGTCTTGCATGAATAACATTAAAAATATACTTTATAATTTTTATAACTACACATAATGAACAATATTTGATAATGCTTACATATTACATACTTCAAATTACTGGTTTAAAATATGTATATAATAAATGGGGGGACTGGGGTTTTTCCCCCCAAGCAGATCCACTATCCTTCTGCTACTGGGCATACTTAAGATCAAAAAAACTAAAATGAGGATGTAATATATCTTGAGGAATCACTTCTTGATTCTCAGTCATTCCAGTTGCAAGACTCCACTGCCTACTGCAGAGCAAAAATCATCTTATGATCAAATCCATAAATGCATACCTGTGCAAATAAAAATTTACAGCAACAATTTGCCAAAATTTGTAGCTTCAGGTGTGCAGTTAGATCCACCCTAAAAAGCAGGCGATATTCAGGCAGGTCATCTGCATGTTGTAAAATGAGATTTTTGCACACAACATCTGAAAGCAACAGCCTAAGGGGCAGGTGCACTAAAAGCCTCTGGAGATACTGCAGCTCATTGGAGCTCAGAGGTGTCCCCAGAGGGGACAGCAGCAGCTATCCCAGGGCACCACGTGCCCCCCAGGCTCAGGCTGTTATCAGTGCAGAGCTGGCACAAGCACACCCCCACTTCCCACGCTCCCCACCGTGACAGCACACTTCAGCCCACCTCTTCTCCAACCAAAAATGCAACTGTTAGCTGTGATAACAGGCACCAATTTGAGCAGATCTGGGGAAAGGGCACGTGTTCTCAACCTTTAAAACATAAAACACCTGGCAGAAACATTTTTTTAAATTACACTTGGGTGGGGGGCGTGAATCTCTGGCTGTTGTAGGCAGCTGGTCAGAGGAGATGGCCAGTGAGACACTGAAGATATTATTACAAAATGGTCATGGTATGGCCCTTCCAGACTTCACAATAGCAATCTTGAACTCCATAATATCTATACGTGCCAAAATAAGCTACATTAAATTTACCACCATGCCAATATGGCAGCTGTCACTGATCACTTGCAAAAACCTAATAGAGACAATAATAATATAAAAACAATGATAATAATACTTCACCCTCTAAATACCTGACATCTTCATTTCACTAGCTAGAAATTACAACAATAAATATAAAGTTTCATATTTTTAAGACCAGTAGATTTCATTACAGCCATTAAGTCTGAGGTTCTGCACCATATTGCTTTGAAATTTTATCAAATGACCCTCACATCAAGTCTAGAGCTTCTTCAATTCACCACATGCTCAGCATCAGTGATCCAACATTTTATCACCATAACTGTTTCAGAATGTGTGGTTTGCTCCAGCCTCAATTTTTCCCACCTTCAGTTTCTCTATTTTATAAAGACTTTCTCTACATGAGTATGCAGCAACTTACTACCAGAAATATTGTCTCAAAGTCATTACAGAAATTGTCAAACTTTCTTTTTCTGAACTAGGCAAACCTTTTTTAAATTCTTAGAGCACAAGACACAGATGTCAGATCAGCCTTGCAGTTCTCAGCACAGTGACTTTCTCATATCCTCCATAAAGCCCACACAACTGAGAAAAGCTGTATTTTAAGACAGCTTACTCCAAGAGTGGTACTACTGCTATTAATCAATATTCTGCACTCATCTGCCACAAACCCTTAAAAGCTTGCATTTAGAAGTCACAGAAGATAATGACTCATTGTTTACTAAGTCAAAATACACACCTCTGTGTTATATACGATACATAACCTGCATTAACATGAGTTCACAGCACTTAATGTGACTACAAGACAGAAATGCTCTTTGCAACAGTAAATAATTAAAAATCAGCCCAAATTACAAATCTTTAGTTAGCCTAGCTGCAGACATTTCTCATGTAATTTACCTGAAAACTGACTTGGTTACTCCTTAATGATTCCTCCTCCTCCTCTTTACAGAGATATTAAAAATTATTCATATTCAAAGAAACTACAGTCAGTTGATACCATGAGATGACAAAAAGCTTAAGCAGGGTGTTAGGTTCAGGTAGGCATCAGAATTATTGAAAACAAGTCACCATTTTCCCACTCCATGCCTGCATTTACGCATATCCAGCCTTCAAATACTGATTCCCTTCATGTTACAGTAACAGCAGCATCCATCAGTCAGAGGGAAGCCATGTGAGTGAGAGAAATGCCAAGCTCAGTCTGCCCATAGTTCAGAAGGGGCATTAATAGATTCTAATCCATGGGATGGATCAAAGACCTCCAAAACCTCAGAGGTAATGTTACATATTCCTCAAATCACTGCTCAGCAGGTCTGCCTACACTAATTAGGATACAACACCAGAAAAGGTCAACTTCATAAAATACCCAGAGAATTAATACACAGTGACCTTGCCATTTCCTTTGATGTGATTACATGCACACTGCCAGAGAAAGACTTCATGGGTTGCATTTTATTCATATCCACTTTTGTCAAACAGCTCTCGTAAAAAAAAAAGTCTTCATCTCAAGATGCATCTATTCAGGCAAAACCCTTTAAAATTAACATAAGTTATTGATAATGGGGGTTTGTGTTTTGTTTTATTGACAATTTCCTTGTTTCTGGGTTTTTTTTTTCCACTCACATGCTTCATAGCGACAAACTGGTTAAGGGGATTTAAAAAAAGTTTCACAAATAGCATTTTAGTTTCTGAGGTCACACTTTCATGCATAGCCTTACTTTCTTCCAAACAGCAGACTGCTAGGTGATAAATCCTGCAAGAACTCTTAAGCAGACTCTCTGGAAAGTACAACTACACCTCCCTTAAGCAGTGTATTTTAGTGATGCTGGGTGCAGTTTTTTTTGTGAGAGTTGATTGCCTTTTTACCTAACAAAGAGAAGCCCCAAAGAAAAGCTCCTTCAACCTTCAATTAATCTGAGTTAACTCGAAAAGGAAAAATCTGTTTCCTGAGGTTCACTGTTTTCTGAATTTTGTTATGCATTATTCTTCCCTTCAGCCATGATTCAGATTATGTTTTTCAACATTCATCTTTCTATTTTTCATTCTCATTTCTAATAACTCTCAATAGTCTTTTGCATTATCTATTTTCCTCAGTATTGGAGATATTCATGGTTCAGTACCTCCACAGAATTTAGTTTATATACTTCATTTTCTGTGCTACTAACAAAGATATTAAACATTAGAACACACATAAGCATGATTCTCCAGGCTTTTTCAGAGGCTTTTTCAAAAGCTCCAGCATTTAAGAATATTCTTTGTTTACACTTGCCCTACCGACTCTTAGATCATATGGCAGTACCTCCATTGCAGTAAATTTGAATCAATATTTTCAAGTAATATTTCATGAAGCAGATTATCATAAAGCATGATTAATGCTTTACCTAAGTCCAAATCCATTACATTTCTTGAAATCCCTTCATTCACCAGATTTGTAACTCTATCAGAAAGGTAATTAAGTTTTATATGCCTTTCACACCATACTTTTAACTTTCCCATTTTCTAGCCAAAACACATTCATTACACTGTACTTGCAAAATACATAATCAGCATACATGCACAGCTGAAAAGAAATCGTCTGTGGTTTTAGAGGTAGAGCAACCTTTACCGTGTGAGCAGAGGCTGAATTTGTTTAAATTTCATCTCCCATGTAAGAAAACTGACCTCTCATTATGATTCAGCACAGACACAAATCTGGGGCAATTAAGTTGCCTTTGATACAATTTGTGCAATTGTATATAGCTCCAAAATCCAAATCAGAGTTGTATGCAATCATCATCAATAACCACTTGGCTCTGCATCCTGTTAATTCTAGACAACAAATGTGTCCTTAAATCAATAAACACAGAGAATGTTGGGGGTTTTCCTTCCAAAGCTAGGCATGATGGCTGCTTCTGAGGTCAAGCTCTGAAAACTGTGGAAGCAAGACAAATTATGGATGGCTGTTCTCATCTGCTGGCTTCCCTCATTCTTGGCTCTGAAAGGATGCTATAATGGCTACGGAATCGCCCTCATTCAGCTTGCACCTGGAGGCTCCTGCATCCATTCAAACATAGAAATACATACAATTACTTTTCAGCATGTATTTTGCACTGTAAAAGCAACAGGCTACAGCAGCTGGACAGAGGCACAGGCTGACTGCTGCTATGCAGGACTTCCATCTATATGTTCCCCACTTCCCTTCTCAATCACAGCAGCAGGAACTGCCTTATTTTAAAAATTAAGGAGTAGCTGCATAAAGAACACAAGCCAAAGATAATTGTTTCCTGAAAGCAACCAGCTTTCCATATAAGCAAACCAAACTGGGCTTCAAGTCCCACTAAGTGAAGAGCATCCCTAGATAGGTAGATTACAAGGTACACATGACTAGCTCTTTGTGCCAATAAAAAAGCAAAATTTTCTACGAGAATACAGCAGCCTATGTCCAGAGCATCTGGGTTCTCTGTCCCATTCTGCCCTAGCTGCTTTTTTTGATCTTTATATTTAGATGCCCTTAGCAAGAGAATCATCTCAGATCCACCAGTGGGACGTCACTCCCTTGTGAGAAGTTCACGCTCAAAGAAATGCAAAACACATTGCGAGGTGTCAGCTCCTCCCTGCAGCACAAGTCAGATTTACACAAAAAGAAAAACAACATTCTCACTGGCCTTTAAAACAGATTCCTCTTAAATCACAGACAAGCCTTGCCCAGCCACAACACAACCAGACCAAGAAAATAACCTGCTACAGGATTTTCTTTTGCCTTTCCTGCCATGAATCCTTTGGAAATTTCTCCTGCTACACTGCTTGGTGGGAGTCACTTGTCCTCTCTGAAAAGCCACTACTACACCGAGAGAGGTGAGCCTGTCCTTGGGGCACCCTGGGCTGTGTGACTGGGCCAGAGCCTCGTGCAAGTGCCACCACTCCACCTGACTGAGGCCTCCTGGGCAGCACACTCCACTCACTGCAAACAGTCCTGCACTCAGGAATCCAGGATACAAAGCAGGATGTTTGGCTTCCCCCATCCTCACCAGCAGCAGGCCAAACTTTGCATCACCACCAGCCTTTTTTCTCTGACAGCTCCAACACAGCACACGAACGCTGCAATGCTCACCAGGGCACAGCACAAGGTTCCTGGCATTCAGAAGGGCCTTTCACTGGCTACTTCAAATTAAATATCCAAAGCTCTTTTCAAACTAGAAACATTCAGATCTGTCTCAAGGATACAAATCCATTTCTCTGCTTTTAAAACACTCATCAACAACACCTTTATGTTTTCAAAGTAAAGACGATTAAGGAAGAAAACAACAAAACGTATTTCATATACTTGGCATTAGCAGGCAGACTGACTAGAGAGGCAGACCTAGCAGCAAAAAAAACTTTGTAAACATACTGCCTGTCATGAAAATGAAAACATTTTAAAAAGATGAACTAGCTGTACTCAGCCAGATTAATAATATTACAATTAAAGGACTTACTACAAAAGCAGTTTAAATAACAACGAGAAGCCCTATTAAATGTATACTCAAAACAATTATTTTTAAAACTTCAGCATCAGCAGCTGCACAGGGCAGTCCACATCAGCTGGCTACTGCCAAGCACTTTTGAAAGGTTCAGTATTCAACCAAGGACGAGCCAAACATAGCTTAAGTCAGAACCATCAGTGGCTACAGAGAGAAACAGGCTATATCCAAAATGAACTGTTGTCTAGCTAACTTATATACAAAAGCTGTATTTTAAAAAACAAAACAAGGGAAAACAAGGTTTATCATTGAAAAGCTCTCATTTGCTGCAGAGATACAGCACAGATAGTTAAAAAGACAAAAACAACGGGATGCTGATCAATGCTGTGGTGCCCAGCAGAGCAGTAGCAAAGTACAAACCTCCATCGTTTCAGTCTTAATCACAGTTTGGTACAAGTCGGACTGAGCCAGCCTTACACCTCCTCACTGGCACCCAGCCACTTCTGTGAACAGAGCTGTTGATCTCATTACAGTCTCTAGTAAATTATAGTAGACACATCAATAGCTATCAGCACTACTGTGACAGTCTGAAAGGAAGTTAAGGGTTGGAAAGCTCTGGCCCCCAAGCAGCCCTTTTTCCCCCAGAAGAGTTCCCATCACATCAAAGTTGGTAAATACTGCTAGATGGGGTAATAGCAACAGACACTGACAGATTCAATTCTGTTTTGATGGCAATCCAAAATCACTATCAGGAAATTAATTCATGCTAAAGAAATAAATCTACTCTCTTTAAGAGGTCACTTTACAATTAATTATACTCCAGCTTTTAAAGCATTTTGCAGACTGCAGTTCTCTCTAACATAATTATCTCACAGGCTGCATTTTATGGCAAATCTGAATTGAGAACTCTAGTCTGGAATGCCAGGAGTGAGATTACTTTAATACGAAGCTTCAGTAGGTGTTTACAACAAGCATTGGAAAAGCAGGTAATAAAATATTACACAGCCTTGAGACAAAAGTTAATGAGACAGTAAACAGCAAGAAATTAAGAAGCTGGCATGTATTCTGTTCCAGAAGCAGAAATGACACAATCAGTTGTCTCTGAACACTACCTTTCATATTGACTGTAATGTTCCAGACCTTGTTCAGACATCTGAATTACCACACCTGGCTTCCCACAGCAGAGCTCCCCAGTGCCCATTCCACAGCCCTCTCCAGCCCAGGCAGAGCCCAACAGCACTGTGCTCTTCCACAGGCAGCTCCCTGCTCCCAACACAGCCCCTCGTGCTGCCAGCACCATCCCAACAACCCCAAGGGACACACTTCGCCACTGTCTCACAGCCTGGTGACACACCCACCCCTGCC
>VZUA01105534.1:0-15323 GCA_013401035.1 Horornis vulcanius
GGACAACCACCAGCCCCATCAGCACAGCAATAGAGTCCCCAACAGATAGGGACCAGCCCAGGTCTGGTCTGGATACACAGGGGTTTTGTACCTACCCCAGCACTGATCCCAGAAGAATGTCTGTGGTGCACCAGAGTGCCAGAAAAAGGAGGGGAGTAAAAACCAGAGAGGACCTACCATCCTTTATCTTCTCATCCTGAGGGAACGGCCCATCAGGAGGCACATCAGCCGCAATGAGCACAGCACGCGAGTCCTCCAGTACCTGCCAGAGCTCTTGGTTACTGCCCTGTCTTGCCAGCTCAGTCCTGCACACTCGAGGTGCTACCACAGTTGCTCCACTTTGAAACCCCATGGCATCTGCCCTTCAGGTCCTAAAGCTCAACTGCCACACACTCCACAGAAGCCCCCAAACCTTCCCATTTCTGCCCCTCCTTGTGGGTTCAGAGTGCAGCCTGCACTGTGGCTTACTTTGAAGAGTCCCTTGAGCATGATGTCAATGATTTTGTACTGCTGGTTGATGTCACTGAGCTCGATCAAGTTCTTTAGAGCATTCATCTGGTCCTTGCGCTTCACCTCAAACAGCTTCTTATCTGCAGCACTGTCAAGGGCACTGTCAACACTCTCCCACTGCTGTTGCCCCCCCTCCACCATGCCCCTGGCACCACACCAGCCCCCCCCGAGTTCTTCATGAGGTGTCTGAGGGCTGAGGGGCAGCACCTGAGCCAGGATGAAACACAGATTTCCAGGGAGCCCCTTGCCCAAACACTCCAGCAGGGCCCTTAACAATGCTGAGAGCTTGTGTGGGGAACTTTCTACTTGCCAGTCCACACTCTGGCTGATGGGCTGGAGGAGGAACATGAACTGCCACCTTCCCCATGTGTCTCCACATACTCATTATCTTTTCATACTTTGCCTGTTCACCAGGGGATGCTGCTGTGTGCTAAGAAGGGCCTGCATTAGCCCACCTCCTCATGGGCAAAAAGTGCCTGTGGCACAGAGGAGACCAAGTGCCACAAGCCCAGGAGTCCTCTTCCACCATCCCAGTTGGTAACCCCAAAGCACTGAGATGTGTAGGTGTGTTCTGCCTTCCGGCTGGCCATGCTACTTCCAAGAGCAAACTGGGAAATGTGCTCAGTGCCCAGCACAATGGAGCAGAAAGGACACAAGGCATCACTGCCATTTCTGCTCCTGCACCAAGCCAGGCACTGGCTTAGCAAACCCAGGAGCTTGGCTAAAGCCCACCTACAGAAGGACAATGTAGCAACTTCCCAGTGCTTCTGGATCCTCTCTTTTCCACCTCCTTGTGCCCCTTTCCATGGTCTCTGACCCTTTCCCTGTGCATGCACTCCCTTCAGCCTCTGTAGCCATTAGTGTATACATGGTCACGAGGGGCAGGCTGCAGAGGATACAGATTTCCAAGCCAGAGTCTACTCTCTCTTTCTCCAGGTCTGTGAAGCTGCCCTGGGACAGCAGCAATGCCAGCAGAAAGGTGCAGATGATGAGAAAATCCATGTTGGCTGCTATAGCCAGGAAGAAAACAGACCAACAAAACCAATGATCAGTGAGGAGACTTACCAAAAGGAGAAGTCACACAAGCCATTTGGGACCAATGGCACACTGCCCTTGGCACCAGGGTCCTTGCCCATCTCTTCCTTGTCTCCATGAGGGGTCTGAGGGATACAGTGGCCAGAGCAGAGCCACATGGTGATGCTGCAGCCAGCCTGCTCTCCCCTGCAAGTGAAGCCCTGCTCTCCCTCTTCTCTCTACCTGCCTGCACTGCCAGCCCCAAGGCATCTGATCCAGCATAAAAATTAAGTCCTACCCCTTCTTCCAAAAATAACAGCTAGCTTTTTCCTGGGTTTGTGAGGCAGAGCAGCCCAACAATCACAACAGCAGGTCTGGAAGGAAGAGAAGGATGACCAAGGGGATGAAGTCCATCTCTCCTTCAAGTTACAGTGCAAACAGTTCAGAGACCTCCCCCCACCACTTCAGGTATTGGTACCTGGACCCTTTTCCTTGCTACAAGCTGGGTGCCACCTGCAGGTCCCATGCCAAAAAACAACAGTTGGGTGATCTGATGGTAACTTCCCCCTCCCTCCAAACAAATCTCTTCCCAGGCAGCATCTGAGGCTTTGCAGGGATGCTCTTGGGCAGAGCTGCTCCTGACCACAAAGGTCCCTCAGACAAAGTCAACATCTGGAGGAAAGGGTCCTTGAAAATGAGGACCCTCTTGGACAGTCTATACTTGGAAAAGGAGAGCAGTAGCTCAGTCGCCAGCCAGCAGAACTCAAGGTGGTCTGTCCTCAGGCATACGGTTTCCATGGAGCTGAGCACAGACCACTGGCAATTACAGAAGCAACACCTCCTTCAGAGGCATTGTCTGAGCCGCCTCTTGCTCCCAAAGTAAAAGGCAGATGTGTAAGGCCACCAGAGCTGACTTCACCCAATGACCCACTGCCCTCTTGAGTCTGAGTTTGCCTGCTCTGTAATGCCCTAACACTGAAACAAAACCAAATCCCTTCTTGTTCTTTTCTTGTTGCTTTTCTTTTTAAAGAAAATATAATTTGTTCAACTTCTACCCCATGAAAGAGGCAAAGCAGGCAGCACCAGCAGCTCTCCCAGCCCTGCAAGGATTAGCAGCAGCTCCCACCATGCACCTCCTGCTGAAGCCAAGCCAAGCATCTTCATACCCCTGGTGAAGACAGGGGAACAATATCAACAAACATGAGAAACCTTCTGAAATATTTTGCTGTTGTGCTTTGTAAAAGGCAACACCCCTGGAAAGGAACAGACCAGAGTAAATACAATCAGCATTATTGAAGAAGACATGGCTGCCCCTGGCATGGGCTCAGGAACATGCCCCATGTTTCTGACACGGTGCAGAGCCAGGATGGTAGCACAAATCCCCATGCCAGGATTGGGTTCTTTCTCCTCTTCCCACTGTGGTGCGAGGCTTAAGCCATATTCTAGCCATCCTCAATGCCACAAAGCACACCAACAAGCCAAGGCTGTAAGGAAAATTGTCCAGCAAATAGTTCTGTTCTGTTGGACCTACCAGCCTGATCAGCTTTCAAGACGCTGCTTCACCCTGCCAAAAACCATGACCCAGGGTCTGTCTCAGCGAGGTGGCACAGGCCTCCCCTCTGCAGAGCCCCCACAGCTGCTCACTACCTACCAAGCTCTCAGGAAGGAGGAAGTGCAGCAATGCAAAAGCACAGAGTGACTGCCCTAGGATCCAGGCTCCTGTTTGCCCCTCAGATCAGACATACCATCATAAGGACTAGGCTAGCTATTTGCCACACTCATGGAGAACTGGAAAGAGACACTGGAGGCAACCAGTGGCCTCCAGACCAGGTTGGAAGGCAAAGAGCAGAAATGTTGCCCCCAACAGCTCTGCCATGCTGGACTGTGGCAGTCCCAGCATGTCTGGTTAGGGCTGGGGCTACAGTATCTCCCACTTCCAATGCCGGAGTTGGGTGGCCAGAGGATGTTCCACAGGTGCTACAAGGGGGAAGATGAGCTGCAAAAAACCCTGTTCAAGACAGCAGCAGAGCAAAGCACAGCTCTCGACCGAAGCAGCTGCCAACCAGCTAGTTGCTGCAGCACAAGGTCCAAGCCTGGCTGCTTCCAAGTCTCGGAACAGTGATGGGCTTCTTCAGAGACACAACACCAGATGCTGGGGTAGAGATAAGTCAATGTTTTCAATGAAAATGTATTCAGATCCTCCTACACCAGCTCTAAAGATTGTCCCATGGGACAAGGTCAGAAGTAGAAGACTGGAGAACCATGCCCATCACCTTTTCATCTGATCTGCTGGCACTCATTCTCACATCCAAGGTATTTATTTGCCATTGTCCATCAGGGCTAAAACATGCCTGTGAAAACTAAACAGGGCCCAGTTTTTTCTCTCACCTACAGGGAACTTGAGGATGCTGATGTCATGTGGGACCACCTCAGATTTATTTCCTTTTGCTGCCCTGGCAATTTCACCCCATTTTAACAGAAGAGGACATTCCTTCCTCTCCAGGCCACACTATGTAACAGCAGAGATGCCAAAGCTCTTTGCAGATGCTCCTCCATGCTTTCCCCACAAATTTTCTCTTGTGTCATCACACCTGCTGAGGGATGAGATGAGACAGAAACATTGCAGAGCTGTTCCTCTCTTCCCTCCCTGCTCCCCCCGAATTAATTTCTACCGAAGACAGGTCTGCCTGATGCTCCCAGAGCAGTCCAGGGAGCCAGGGCCTGGCCTGATGCTACAGGTGGAAAAGGGGTTTCCACCAACACTGTCTTGCAGCCCGGGGCAACTGGCTGTTTCAGCAGTAAGTCCACCAGTCTGTCTCACTGTCTCCTAACTTCTTAATTTAGATATGTTTTTTCCAAAGACATGACAACAGATGCTGTGTAATAGATGGTTAGTACTTCCCACTAAAATGTTTTCAATTACTTTATAAATTTTCCTGCAGGAGCCCCATCTGAACTAAGCATCCCTGAGATTTACTCACTTAGAGCTTGCAAGACAGAACCATGCTGCAAAACTTTGGTTCCCAGGAGAAACTTTTGCATGACCCCTCCCACTTCCCCTCTGCCGGCACTGAAATGTAGGTGGAAAAGCATAATCCTTCATCAAGAGCATGCTGTGGCAAAACAAGGCATGAAAACTCCCTGCCCCACAAATCCATTCTCGAGGTGCTCCTCCAACAACCAGATGAGGATTAATCTCTTGTTACAGGTGAACCAAAAGCTTCAGAAGTGAAACACCACTACTCAGACTCCTCTAGGAGGACATATCTATATGGGGCTTACAGGACCAGCTGCTTCAGTTGAAACAGCATTGGCCATTTACACCTGCTCTTCTCCCAACCACCAAGCCCGGAAGCTCGTGTACCAGAGGATTTGGCAACCTCGATTTCCTTTTGTGATTTCCAGCAGGAATGGGTCATCCCAGCCCACCCTCGTGCCTCCTGTCGTGCCAGAGGGGTTCAAGAAGCACCTTGAGGAGCTCGGGTGGCCGCTGACACACGGAGATGGGGATTCTCCCGCAAGCTCCGCTGAAAGTAAAGGCAATCAATCACACAGGGACTGGAGAGCAAAGCGAATTAGCCGAGCCTATCCCTGCCGCTCTGCGGGAAACCCACCCAGAGCCGTGCCAAGTGGATGTAGCACGCGGCACACGGCAGGATGCGAACCCTCGGGGAGGACAGCAGCTCCCAGGAGCTGCGGCGGTCCGCTCCTCCCGCGGCTCCAGCGCGGGGCAAGGAGGAGCGGGGCAAACAGGAGGCTATGGCAGGCAGAGTCCGTCAGGCACAGCCCTTTAACCCAGGGTCCAGGTTAGGCGCCCCGGGGCCGCACTGCCCGCCCCGCTCACCGGTCACTCCGGCTGCCCGGGAGGGAGGGCCCCTCCCGACTCCCGCTCGGGGAGCACCGGCCAGGTCCGCCCCGTCTCCCGGTGACCCCGGAGCGGCCCCAGGGCTGCTCCCGCCCTTCCTTCCTGCCCCGCCACGGCAGGGCAGCTCTCCCCCGACCCCGCTGGGACTCTCGGGGCGGGAAAGGCTCCCGGGCGGCGCGGCCGGTCCCCCACCTGCGGGCCGGGTGCCGGATGCTGAGGCCGGCGCTCACGCCCGCCGCGCTGCCATGCTGCTGCCGCTACTGCCGCCGCCTCGCCGCTCCGCCCCGCTGTGTCACTTCCTGAGCCCCCGCCCCGGCACCGGCTACGCACCGGCGGGCACTTAGAAGGTCTGGAGGCAACAGGACAGCGGGGCCGAGGCTGTAGTCGAAGGGGTCACTCGTGACCTGGAAGAAGTCTCCTCATCCCTATGGGACACGTAGCGTATCTGCTTCCCCCAGGATCCTGGCTGAGGCCCCACCGCCCCTTCTAGCCCAGAGCAAAGGGACCATCCCACAGCCCCATCAGCCAAGGCGGGTGAGCAGCGCACCTCTTCCACAGCATCCCTCCGTACGACATCGTTTCCCCAGGCAGGTCTGTATTTTGATAGATGAAGGGCATCAACCAAGCCTTATCCCACACAGAAAGGGAAACTGAGCCGTTTCAGTAACAGAACCTTTTAATTTCAACAAACCCTTTTCTCAAAATGAGCAACAAGTGACTTCTTTTGTCCATGTTCTCCCTACTACTCACTGGGTATGAATGGCAGGATGGGGTCTCCTGTTACATTCTGCTTTGTTCCTCTGCTCTTTGCACTGTATCTTCTCATTTCAATCTCCAATGTGTGAGAGGGACACTGCCACGCTTCCCAGACATCTGTCATTGACAGCATGAGTGGAAACCAAAGGAAAGGCACATGGGAATTGCCACATTTGACATATCACTGACAGGAGGTTTTCATTACTAAACCAACCCTCCCCAAGCCATGGAACCTCACTCCCAACATATGTGAGAAACATCAGTATAGGTAAAGCTGAAGAAAAGTCAAAGCTCCATTTTGACCACAGGATCTTATCTTCCATGTCCATGACTAATTCATGTAGCCCCACTGCTACACTTCAAGTGCATCTAAGATCCTTTCTAACCAAGACTTGAAGGTTTCTTAATACATGAAAAAAGTCAGAAATTAAAAGTAACTTGAGCAATGTAACAAAATCTTCCATCCAAATTCCTTCACTCCTAAACAGAGAAGCAAAATGGAGTGGAGAGGGACTTCATGGGACTCAATGGCCTCTACCAGGACAACTTGCCCTCTGAGTGCCCCACAACAGAGCAGTAATATCACAATGGGGGTAAGCATGAGGACAAGCTACTCCTCACAGGACAAACATCTCACCCACCACATACCCTACACATGGCTGATGATAGTGCCCTACAGTGAAGGAAGTCCCCACACCCACAGGAAATCACTGACACAGCCACTTCCATCAATGCTACATGTCCGAGGCAATGCAGCGTGATGAAAACAGGAAGGCAAAAAAAAGTTTAAGAAAAAAACAAATACTGCATCATGTTCCCTCTTCCTCGACAAGGCATCTGGGAGTGGCCCCTGTCGCAAGAGACATCGACCAGAGACACGCAGGCTCCTTCAGAAAGTGGTCAGTGGGTTCTTTTATTGTGGGATGCCCTCCTCTTTTATACAGAAAGTCAGAGGCCAATTTGATTGGGAACACAAAAGGTAAACCTTTCTACCAATTGGTCATCCCAGAGGGACATCAGAAGAAGGTCCCTCCTATAAGAAAGAATGTAAACATTCTTATATTTACAAAACATTGTTCTTCTGTTTACCAGAAGAAAGCCTGGAAAAGAACCTTTTTAAATATCAACAAAACCAGGCTTGAAATTCAGGACTACAGGCCCCTGCTTCATCGCCACAGAAGCAGATTTAGTTCACAGAGGTGGACTCCAGGCCCAAAGAGAATAAAATCAGGTAACTGCACTCAGTGGTTCCCAAACTTTCAAAGTACCTGAGTCATATTTGGGTTTCCACTACTTCATGGGCATACTGGCACTAGATGGCATGCAAATAGAGATTAACTCATTGCTCATCCTCCAGGGAAATCAATACAGGGATTATTACTGCTTTGAAGCCAGAGACTCCCCAGCCTGCTCCCCTTTCATCAGACCACCTCTGCTTTATAGATGAATGCAAGCCCAGCACACAGACCCATCTTTAATCCCAACTGTCTCCTCATTTCTGAAATGTCTTCTCAGATTAGGACATGATAAAGTCTTTCTTCCCAAAGTTAGCCAAGTGTAGAGACCATTTAGAATTCTTCAATTTTGTTTGCCTTCAGCTGGAACAAGAGAAGGAGCAACATATTAAGTATCCCTTCTACTTCTGTTAAACCTGCCAAACACATCAGCTATCAAAGGATACACAATGTCCTGATGCTTTACACAAGTGGTCCTCTGTCCCAAGAGGCAGTCCAGCAAGGTCTGAATGATCCCCGACTGTTCTGGCTCCAGCTGGTAATGACTGCTCTGAATCTGAGGGATCAGAAAAAAGAATGATTTCCAGAACAACATAAAACTGTTGGGCTTGTTCCTTCATACTCCCTCCCTCATCTCCACACAGAGCAATGAGATCTTCAAAGGCCAAAGCAAACACCTAGGGATCCCCTTCCCATTTTCCTAAGTAGTGACTGCTCTCTTACCTCAGAAAGGAAGAGGTGAAGAGCACAAGATGTGGCCTCAGGCAGCTCTGCTATGTTGGCTTCTGCTGCCTCATAAATAATCTGGCTAATTTCTTTTTGAGAAATAATATTTCTGCTCTGATATCTCACAAACTTGAACAAAAGAAAAAACAGAGACATTAAACAGTGGAAGACCCATAGAGTGCAACAGTGACTCATCACTTGCAAGGACCTCTTCTATGTACTATCACTGCAGCAACTTAACAACAAGCCTGATTTCTATACCACTTTTAATGGAACCAGTGCAAGTATCTATGTTGATGGTGCTCTGATTTATAGCCAGACTTATTTTAGTTTAAGCTGGGAAGAAACTAAAATAAATGAGGTAACCTTCTAAAATTGAAATAAGAACAGCAAATACTCACAGACCCATCTTATATTTGAAAGGTGAAGGTTCACTTTAATAACCTCTTCCTCTCATTCACTGCCATGAGGGCTATATCTTCAGTATTTCTGCTGGGTAGGACCACACTCCCCTTCTAGCACACAGACCCATGTATAGCAGGATAGTATATTGCACTAACTCCCTGCCCTGAAAAGTCAGGTCTGTGAGGTCGAGATGGGAGCCAAGCTGCGATGCCAAACAGCCAGCTTGCTCCCTGACTGGTAAGAGCAGTTTCATGTTCTCTGCAAGTTTCCCTTCTCTTCCCCAAGGGTCCTAGATGACATAAATAAATGTTACTAACACCAGAGGAACAGGAGGTGCTCACTAAGAGCAGTCAGTTTCTGCAGGGTGTGGAAGTTCACTTGAAAGTATCACTATTAATACAGGGCACAAATACAGTCCTAGACAAAGCCACAGCAGTATCAGAGACTGTGCTGCATAGCAGGTTAAGTATCAACAACCAGCCCACATGCATTGTACCAACATACTGTGAAAGATGGGGAACAGCCCACCCTTCTGCTGCTCACCAAAGTTATCAGCCTGAGAACTTCTGGCTGCAGAAAAGACTTCTGACCCCCACTAAGTAGTGTGAAGAGCAGGAATCTGTGCCACGGCTGCGAAACGACGTGTAGAGCTGGGAGAGAAGGAGAAACTAATCAAAGACAGCTGTAGAACTGCCCAAGTGACAGGCTGAATCCAGCTAAGGACAGTCTCCAATACTGACCCCAAGTTTTCTCTCCTAGACCCCAGGAAGGGGATATATATATCTCCACTAAGGGGATATTTTGCACAGTTCTTAGTGGTTATTTAATCTGTCACTCTCTGGGCAAGAGTTCAGTCTAGAGGACAAAAGCTTATAGTTTTTCAAAGCAGAAAATACATATTGTCCATCTTTGTGCTGGTACAGAAAGAGAAACCTTCTCCTGGGGTGCATGGCATAAAATAGTGAGGGACTATCTTTAGCCTGGGGTTTTAAAAATAATACCCTCTGGTTTCAATATGAGGACAACTCTCCTGACCTCAGTTTTTATTTAGCTGCAGAATACCCTTTGGGTAATGAAGAAAGCCCTGTAACAGAAGCTGAACAAACTGAGCCTGGATCTGCATCAGACAGTGGACTATGGGTACCAGCCAGGCTGATGGTGGCAATGCAGTCAGTAGAGAAAATGCTCTTACTAAAGAACATTCATGATAACATAATATATATTAGGTAAGGCCATAAGTCTGTGATAAAGTCTTTCACTGAATGCTGAAATTAAAATGTTATGGCCTTGAATTTATTACAGGTTAGGAGCATGAGATGGATAACTTGTTATACTATAGCAACTCACCAGAATCTTAGAAAGGTCTCTTTTCCACTGGCAGTCACATAACCTCCCTATTGCCACTACAAGAATCTTTTCTACAGGAAAACAACACTGAAAAATAATGTAAAATATTTGGGGGATATCTTTCATCTGGGGAAAATGAGAAAGTACCAGCACTGTGCCTGAGCCAGCTCTGCACATAGGGAAGTATCTCTGGACCAAAAGAGGGTTTTAGAAAGCCTCAAGTGAGTCAACTCCTAGAGCAGAATCCAGGACAGACTCTTTCCAGTGTTCTTGCATCTTTCAGCAATGACCCTCATTCTGCTTCGAATAAGGACACTCTTGTTATTGCTGTTATGAACTTCAGCACCACAGCAGCCAAAGTGACAGGTTCAGTTGTTGCTGCAGCAGCATTTCATTAGTTTAATCCCAAATCAGCAGNTTTTAATAGCCTCCCTTCAGCTACCGGCTGTCATTCATCTGCAGTATTACATCTTTATCCAACCCCTTCCTCTCTCCCACCAGCATTCCTTTTGCCTGGTGTTCATTCATTCTATTCCCTTCTCTATTAGTGTTTAAACAACTGAAGTGAACAGGTCAGAGTACAGAGAACTTTATAGTTTAAAAACAGAGCCAGCACCTGGGCTTTGTGGGAGGAGGCTGACAATAAGGAGAAGGGTCTATTCTTCCCTCCCAGCCGTACAATGCGGTCATATTATGTTATACTGAAAACATGGTATACATTAAGTCTGACATGCACTCTGGAAACCAAGGTTGGAATTCACCCCTGGAAATTCAGAATTTCCATCTTCCATTCCCTAAGGCTGCCTAATTCTCCCTTCCCTTCCTTCAGGGCCAAACTGTGACCAACACTGTCTTTTGTAAGACACATTATGGTCATATCCTCCCTCCTGTATGTTTATGGTCTAAAGGTTTGATACAATTGGCCTGAAAGTCAAAGACTATTACTATACTCCTTCCATTCCCAAACCTTTCCCTCTTACAGATTTGGAGAACTATTTTTTACCTTCTGGAAAGCACCCTAGTATCCAGAGCCAAAGTGAAGGTTCATGCCTGCAGGGGAGCCAGCCATTGTGATCTCATCCCACAAAGCACAAGAATAACTTTATGCACAAAATAATTTTTCTTATTTGGCATAAACTCATTACACATTTTCTCCAGAGCACTACTGGATAGAGAACAAAGAGCTCAAAATCACTGCAGGAGGGAAACTAGGAGAAGAAAGAACATGAAGACTTTACCAAGATCCTGGTTCTTCACATACAGGTATTCCACTATGGTTTCTAGGCAGGCAACCACTGCCTGAGAGAGCAGCAAGTCTTTCTGGAATACCAAGAGAAAGATAAAAAAAACCAAAAGAAACAACAAAAAAACCCCCCACCAGTCAACAGCTATTGCAAGAGGAAAATTCATAAAATGCCAGGATCTGAAGAGTATGCAGCACAGGAAAATAACACCTTTCATCTCCTTCAAGGCATGCAATGTGCTGCAAATTATCTGTCACATCAAGGAGCCAGACTGAGATACAGCTACTTATTTTGACACTAAAAAATAATAAGTAACAGCCTCCGAAGATTAAAGATAGGAGTTCCAAATAGCTTAAGAGTTAAATGTAAACTGATGTACTACCCCTGGAGCCCAGCATCACTTGAGCCAGTTAAATGTATGCTGGTGCACTCACTACCCCCAAAAACACCTTGCCAGGGGTATGGGGGATGGACTGGGGTTTGTTATACTTTTCTTACATCTGTCCCTACAGATGTGGCATCCTGCAGAGGAAGAGATGGGAAGACAGAAATTGTCATTAGTACAGCTACCCAGTTCAGCAGCAGGGAGCACCACATAGCTTGATTCACCTTCTTTCTCACTGCACTGTGCCACAGCAAGAGCATTTTCCCTCCTTCTCATCACACATCTGTAAGGGGTGGAAAATGCAGGCAGAAGAAAAAAAACCAGGCAGCCCCTTTGATTCTGCAACAGGATGGTTGCTCCTCAGGTTAATGTTTCTGCTTGAAGCCCAAAACTACTATTTGTTCCAAAAGTCATATTCTATATACCTGCAACTGGACATGCACCAGAAGGTTCTGCAGACTGACAATAAGCGAGAAGACCTGCTGCATGGCAAGAGGGTGCAAGGCAATGTCCTGCAGTGATGATGGCTGTGGTTGAGTAGCACTTGCAGCTGTGTTTTGGCCAACAATCACCAGAAGGGAGGAGGAGAAGTTCTGTTGCAGGGTAGCTCTCAGGAACTGCATGATGCTCACTAGACAGGGAGATGCTTATTAGTGTGTGTCAGTCTTTTTCTCTGCTCTACCCTGTATGTTGGTGCCTGTGCAATAGCAGGGGAGAGGGTGATGAGAGAAAATGTGAGCTTAATAGCCCAAAGTTGTCTGGCAGCTGCTGACAGCTGTAGACAGGTATGGCAACATGAGTTTCCTTGTTCATCTCCTTCTTTGAGACACTAATACAGTTCCAGATGTCACTACCAACCTCAAAGGAAGATATGTCCAAACGCAGAAGAACTTCAAACAGTTCCCTCTTGCCCTTTCTCACCACCAGTTACACATTTACAAAGTCAAATGGACCAAAGTTTCCAGATTCCCTCCAGCACCCCCACTGACCCATTCCACAGTCATCAGTTCTCCCTTGCTGCTTGTATCATGGTACTAGTGGCTGCTTCCAGACAAATTCTCCTAACAGATGCAAAATACCTAACAGCAGGATTGGCTTCTTATTCCTGAAGATGACTACATTCAGGACTTCTGTAAGGTCTACAGAGAGTGTCTGGTGAACCTAGAAGAGAATTAAATAGAAGAGAAAAAGTAGTGCTGGTTCAGAGCAGATTGAAAGCTCTGTTATATACTTCTAGTTCTTAAGACAGTAACCCATGATGACCACTGAACACCAAGGGAACAGCAACAGGGTTTCAGGTGGCTGTCAGAGAAGGGATAGTTACATCATTGGACCCTCATGTTTCACTGACCACTAGTTGCCTGAGCTGCACAGCTTCCAAACCACAGTGTACCTTGTATGCCTTTTCTCACTACTCCATGAAGGACCTCTGGCATGTTGCTGTCAGCCTGCCAAGCACATCAAGTGGCAGGAACGGCCACCACCAAACACGGCTCTATCTTAGCTACAGAGCCAAGCAGCAAGACTAAGGAGCGAGGCAGCCAAAACCCAGCAGTGGCCAGAAGCTGTTGTTACCTCCTGGAGCTGGGGCCTGCCAAGAGCCCAGGGATAGGAACTATTGCATGGGTGAAAGTGGCAGAGGAGTTTAGGGACTTGGGAACTAGGTAAAACAGGAAAGGTTGGCTTGAGAGGGAAATCTGCAATACATCATTTCCTTCACAGAACAGCCATTCAAGAGCAGTGGCATGAAGCCTCAGAGAACACCAGAAGGGTTCAAACTCTTCAATAAGCCAGAGAGTTGATATAAGAAGGCAAGCATATGGATCACAGGGCTGATTCCTTTAAATACTCTTCTGAAGAGAGAAATATTCCACAGGAGAACTAGGAGTAGCTCCTGCAACATGGTAGCATGGCTACTCATTTTAGAACTGACAAGCCAAAGCCTTTAATAGCCTACCATCCATAAGCCCTGTTTATTCACAGAGTAAAGCCAGCAGCAGTAACACAGTTAAGATGTAAGTTGGCTATGGCCAGACAAGTCTTATTAACATCAGCCCGAGATGAATGTGGCCATTTCTTGAAGCCATTATTCTCCTCTAAAATACTACAGCCTCAGGGAGACAGCCTGTCATCAGCTCACATTCACAGCCACAAAGGTGCTCTTACGAGAGTCTCCAAGACACTTTGTGCAGCTCCAGCTACACTGAACAGCAGAAAAGCAAGAGAAGTGACTGTTCCGCTTCTTCCCCTTCGGCAGAAGATTAGAAACACTGACACTTAGAAATGCTGAAGATTCAAAACACTGAAGCAGCCTTGAATTGTTTCCATTTCCCAGCTGTATCTGTATTCTTTCCTCATCTCTGGTGCAAAAACATTTATGGGTTGCATATCATAGCACATCAAGCCAGTGGTATTGATAAAACCAAGCAACAGGCTTATAAGCCGCTTCAAGGATCAATGTGAGCTGAGAGCATCACTCCCAGAAGATGAAGCTCAACACTTGACACTAGAATGTTGTTTGGGACTGGCACAACATCAGATACAGCCCTGACTTGGAAACTGAGAAGGCAGGCTGTACTTAGCAGCTCACAGAGCAGGGTCAGGCTGCATTCCCATAGCTGACAATCTGTACAAGTATCATGCTTCAAGCCCTAAACAAAGGTAGCATGCTGACAAAGTAATGGGTGTAGACTTGGTCTGGACTGGTCTTCTGGCAAACATCTTCCCTCAGCATTAGAAATCCAATCTTTGTGTTTCTGTGCACATGCATACATATCCTTAATATGATTTTATCATCTGCAAACAGGTGTACTGCAGGAGAACGGGACATCTGTATGACCAACCAATATGATTGAGCAGAAGCCACTTTATTGTTTACATTAAACTACTGTTATAGATTCTAAGTTGCTTGTTCACATGTTCATGCATCATCTTATTGGCTGGTTCGCCTTGTCCACGCAGCAGGCACGCATTCTTCAGGACACCTAACTGGTCAGAGTCCATCATCATGTTGTGCCTCCTTTATCTAGGTTTTACATTCTTGATAGTCAGTTTCTCAGGCTCTTCTCTTCTTATTTTAGCCTTGTTTTTCTCAGTAACCTTGATGAATTCCTGAGAGTTCTGATAACAAAAACTGTAGGTGGTTTGATAAGATTACTTACAACCAGTTTGGCTGGTACACAGAATGGCCGAAGTTATTCAGATCCATGGCTACAGTGTACCAAATCCCAAAAAGTATACTCTGCTGGGCATAACTGCAAGAGCAGAGCTCACAACTCATGACATGCTCTCTAACTCCATATCAGGAGAGGTCTGGGTAGATACTTGAAAAGGAAACATTTTCCTTTGTATTGACTGGCATTAGAAAGTGCTTCCTTCAAAGCTGTAATTCCATTATTAGCTGACAACTCCAGTTTAGATGTCTTGATGGACTGCAAAGCATCAAATAGAATGACAGCTGCCCACATTCGTAAGAGCTTGCTAATATTGAACACTTAATTCCCAACATTAGGTTCTAGTTCACTATTTATCATTTTAGTAACAAAAAACCAGTTTACAACATGGCAGTTGTGCATTCCACCCCTAGTCTTCCCTCAAAAAAGGTTTTAAAATGTATTTTGCTCTATCCTGAAGAGGAAAGTGATTTGGATCAGGAAGGCTGCAGGACTGGTGCCCTTCTTTAACTCTTCAATGATTCATGTCTCAGACCTTCAGTGATATGCTAGGTTCCAGTCCTGCTGGAGAAGTGCAGCAGGGAATAACTTGTGGACAATACCAAAAGAGAAATCAACACATTCAGATTACAGGCCAAAGCAGAACACTTTCATATATATATA
>VZUA01105540.1:0-55000 GCA_013401035.1 Horornis vulcanius
TTTTTTTTTTTTTTTTCCCAGAAGATTTTGGTGTTCTTGAATTTGCCTGTTCTTCCCTCAAAGCTCCCCGGTAGCTTCAGAGTGCCCTGCAGCAGAGTCCCACAGGCTATTGACATGTGTGGAGACAGACATCACCTTTCCTGTCTTTTACTCTTTGACCCTATGCCTCCTTGTAGGAATGGTGGTAGTAGTGGAAGTGGACCTTTATTTGTAAAAATCCTCACTGCTTTCCCTCCTCTGAAATATTGGCAACTTTTACATAACCCTCTCCCGAGTCCTGCTGCTGCTTCCCAGCCTCTCAGTCCTGGATTGCTGCTGCTTCCTAATGCAGTCCTTAGGGGGAGTCCAGGTTTCCCAGGCTGGTAGAGGAGCTCTGCTGCACCCTGTGTCCTGTCTCCCCTCTGAGCAGCCCCACTTTGCCCCTGAGGGCAGCACATGGATGGTGACTTCTCTTGCATTGCTTTCCAGATATCTGGGCCCCCTGGACCCCAAGGCCCTCCAGGACCTCCAGTAAGTTTGAGTGATTCACCTGAGGAGCAAGGCACTGGGAATGGGACTAGAGCAGGCAGTGGCTGGGGAGGATTCTGTGTGGAGAAGACAGCCAGAAGCACTGCAGTGTTGAAATGGGAAAATGCTTAATATCACTTCCAAACCCACCCCCAGGGCAGGTCAGAGCTACAGTGGGCTGGGAGGGCAAAGAAAGAAGGTTGTGTTAGTCTGAGATGAAAGGGAAGACAGTAGTGAGATGGGATGGATGGGATTAAAGGGATCAACTGCAGAAATTGTCTTAATAGCACACCTGGCCCCCTGCCAGGGTGTGCTTGGCAAGAAGCTCCTGGTTAGAGATGAGAACAGCACATGCAGTGCCCGTTACACAAATAAAGACCCCTTTGGGCTGAGGGTTCATGCCCCAGAACAAGAAACCTGTGTGCTTAACTGGCATACCTGGAGTTTAAAGCCCATCCTGAAACATTACTTATATCTTGTCTCTCATCCCAAATACAGGGTCTTCAGGGCATTCCCGGACCCAAGGTAAGAGTACAACAAAAGTTGTCCCAGGTGCTAGAATTCCCTTTAGTAACAACTTCCTGGTGTTCAGTTGGTACTTTTCTTTCATTTTGGTAAAAGGATAAATCCATCTGGATGTTTTCTTGAAGGAAATGGATAAGCAGCTCTCATTTTAGGACCCAGAAAAATGGTCATTCCCTCCAGTTTTCATCCAGAGAAGTGGAAATTCACTGGTCTGTGAAATTCTGCCCATGAGAACACAGTTGAAATCTTTGTCTGGAGGATGGAGAGCTGTACAGTGGGATGAATAGTCTGCCACGCAGTCCTAAAGAACTGAACTCTAGCTAAAAATTAATCTTAAAATTACCCTGTACATTCTGCTGTAAAGCATCCAAGAACTTCACTGTCCTTGGTGGTGAGAATCTTTCTAATCTCCATCTAAATGCTCAGCCTGCACCATTGGCTTGCCTGCTGTAAAACAGCTCCTACACGAAAAGTATTGGAGTGGAAGTGTTCAAGGTGAGCTGCATCTTTCTGATGACATTCTGGGCAAAGATTGGAAAATGTGCAAGGTGTCTTAATTATTCTGATTATCCTTAGTATTTGGCCACCAGCATTATTCGGGTGCTAAAAGGGATGGCTGTGTTTTTAAAAGCCATGCGAACATGAATGAGGATCAAAAAAGTTTTGGGTTACATTTTGAATTTAAGAAAAAGGAGCATTTTGTTTAATATTGCTTTATAGTTTATAATACAGAATTTTAAAAATGCCACTGGGCAAAGAATGCTGAAAGTTTTTTTTCTGAAATGTTGAAACTGATGCCTTAGCATTTACAAAAGTCTTTCCAAACATCATTTCTGTATGATTTTTCTTCAAGGCCTGTAGACACCTGTCATTCACTTCCAGTGGATCCACATCTTAAAATGTAAACCCACCATATCAGATAACTTGTGGTTATTTATATTTATATATAAATATATATATACACAGCAACAACAGCAGGGAGAGCAGCACCAGAGTGAGCTCAGTTCTCTGAACATTTTTACCCACAGGACCTGAGTCTCCTCTTATTGCCACTGAGTTAAAACAGGTGCTCACACAGAGGTAATTTGAATGACAGTGGTTTTCTTCAAATTAGGCTGAGAATTGGGCTAAAGCATTACTCTGCTGCCTCTTGTATTCCCACTGCTATCTGGCACTTTCTGAAGGGAGGAATGTTTGTTATATAAGCGCTGTTGCGGTGGGTTTATTTTCTACTCCATCCTTCCTTTAGGGGGAAGCAGGCATTGATGGAGTGAAAGGAGAGAAGGGTGCCCAGGGTGAAAAAGGAGACAGAGGGCCACTGGGATTACCCGTAAGTATCCAGGAAGCAAGCAGCACTTTGCGAGCCAAACTTAATATCAGCTGTAAAAAGATCCCTCAATAGGAGACGCACGTGGGGATTTGGTATGTAAAGTCAGAGAAAGATGTGGTCTATAAATAACCATGCCTTTGCTTTTTAAACCCAAAGCCTCAATTTCTGTACTGAGCCTTCAACTTCTAGATCTGTTGAATAGATCAGTGATCACTTTATTTCTTCCTGCTTCTGGCAGGACTGGGAAAAACAAGCAGTGGCTTTCCTGAGGGTTCTCTGCACTTCAGGGCAAGACCAGAAACATAAGTCAGAGATGTGGAAACGGAAACGCCTGCTCCAGCCATTTGTCTCATGGGCTAAGCTTTGTATAAAGCATGGAGGTTCTTAATGCAACCAGTTTCTGTGATAGCTGAAACATTCCTGTCCCATCTGCCATGGAATCGGTGCTCCCCTTGACCCAGTGTGTCCCTGCTGTGTGTGAACTCGGTCCCATTAGCCTGGTGTTAGGGCACTGCTTGGCTTAGCAAGAGGAATTGGGGCACAGTGTATTATAGAGAAGTTGCAGGATCTTTAGATACAAAGCTGATGATGAGTTGGTGGTAACTTCGTCCCACCCAGTTGTTCCACCAGCCCCCAAGTCCTCTCATCATGAAAAGCACTGGTGGCACAGTAGACCTTCCCCAAACGTTCTGCCTGGAACGCACACAGCAGAGCGCATCTCATGTACTGTGTGGCTTTGTCGTCCTGTGTTCAACCACCCAGATTCCTTGTCCCTGACTTTGGCTGAAATGTGCATGTCTTTGTTTGTAAAATGTTTTCCTCCTTTAGTTGTGCTGAACAGTACTTCCTTTCTAGAGCTTGAATGAGTCCCCTCTAACTCCAGGCCCTCAAATGAGCCCAGCATGAGTGCATTCCCTGGGGCTCCAGGCAGAGCCAGTGGGGGGAAAGGGGTGCTTTTGGAAGGCTCAAAAAGCAAGGAATTGTGCCTCAGTGAAGCAGTGAGAAGTCAGAACCCAGTCCCCTGAGAAATGCAAATGGAAGTTTTCTGTGTAAATGGTTATTCCCTCAAGCCTGTGGGGTATCCGGACAGGGGAAGGAGGTCCTTATGACAGAGCAGAAGATACCTTAGCAATTATCCCAACAGCTCATCTTTGTGGCAGGGAATGTGCTAGCTGCTTCTCCTACAGCAGTGGGCTCCATGGCTTCAAAGGTCCCTTGGCTTTCCCATCACTCTTCCTGAGCTGTGGAGGTAGGAAGTCTGGCTCAGGAGGATCCTCTTAGGAATGTTTTGTTTGGATCAGCAAAATCAGCTAGCCAACCAGGAAGCATAGCTCGTAAGATCAGATACTGTGGAACTCGTGTCCTTCTTCAGAGCCACTGAACTCCCTCCACAAGCTTTTCTGTGCCTGATCCAGTGTATCTTCAGCCTGTCAAACTAAATGCAGTGCCAAGCAGGTTCTGAAATATTTCAGACTGTGAAATCCTGCAGCTGGATCTGCTGCCTTTTTCTCTGACCTGGGGCTTGACATCATGCTGGAATTCCAGTCCTGATTGTCTGCAGTAGCCTTGGGTTTCTCCATGGCTGACAGCGTGAGGAGTTTGTAATGCCCAAGAGGAAGAAAAGTCAGTATTTGGTACTTATATCCTGGCACAGCTTTCCCTCCCAACCATTGCCTCTTAGATAAGCCACTGGGCTTGATGGGCCTCGTGCAGAACCACTGTTAGGTCTCGTGGATGAGGAAATTCAGGGCAAGAGCCAAGCAGACAGCAAAGTGCCACTCGATCTCAGTCTGGTGTAAATCTGCACTGGTGACACAGGGAGATGAGCCACCTGTTTCATAAGCCCCCAAACAACTGCATGTGGAGGGGAGCAAGCTTGCAGCTGACCTAGTGGGCACCACAAGCCCTGGGTTTCTTGATAGCAACTTGAACAGCTGGCGGTTGTGCACTGCCTGTAAATGCCTTGGTGACCAGCAGCCTCTGAGCCTTGTGTCTCACCTGTGTTGCCCAGCCTGCCACAAAGGCGGTGCAGATTCCAGCTCCAGTCACATTGTCCTTTTCACCACCTGTCACAGAACAGCTGCTTCCTCAGGAGTTTTCCTGGCGGCATTGAGAGAGGGAAATTTGCACTCTTAAGAGGATCTGAAAGTTGCAGGTCAACATTATATGTATTCAATGTTTCTATGTTTTTGTTGGTTTGCTTGTAAGTGCCATCACCTGTCCTTGAGATCTTAATTTTTGTTAATTGCAAGCATATGTTCGTGTCAAGTCATTGCTTTACTCACCTCTCCCCTCACCCTTCTCCCCTCTCCTCTGCCTTGTTTCTGTGAACCCTCCGTGCCTGTTCAGGGTGCTTCAGGTTTAGACGGCAGGCCTGGACCACCGGTGAGTTCCATTTCTCTGTTACCCCATGTTTGTCCTCCCCAGTATCGTGACTCATTTTGTGTCTTCCACACGAGTATTCTTTACACCAGGAATAATCTTATTTTTTCCAAAGCAGGCTTGGGAGGGGGTTAAACTTAAAATGAGGAGTGATGTGACACACTTGTCTTCTTTGGTGCTACAAGTCTGAATCCTGGGATCACAGCCTACTTGTTTCACTCTGTATCAGTAACAAGAGGAATGAAACCTCTGCATGGTTCCATGATACTCTGTTCTCCTCTCCTCTTTATCCTGATGGGTCTCCAACCTGTTGTTCTCCATGAGATGGGAAAGGGGCTCATCATCAGGAACTGTAGTCACAGGACAAGGGGGAATGGCTTCGAAGTGAAAGACTGAGTAGGTTTAGGTATGGTACTAGGAAAAAGTGATTTACTGTGAGGCACTGGCACAGAGAACCTGTGGCAGCCCCTCCCCTGGCAGTGTTGAAGGCCAGGCTGGACAAGGCTTGGAGCAACCTGGGATGATGGAAGGTGTCCCTGCCCATTGCAGGGGGTTGGAGCGAGGTGATCTTTAAGGGCCCTGCCAACCCCAAACCATTCTATGATTCTAAGTAATGCCAACCTGGTTCTGCAAACCACTCTGCTATTCTTGGAGCACAGCTGTTAAATAACAGCCAAATATTTTTAATCCCTCTTGGGAAATCACAGATCACCCATGTACAATCCATTTGGCTATTTAAAAACAAAAAGCAATTTCTCCTTCTCAGTGCAGCTGAGAATAATTTCAGCTGCTCTGACTTCTGAAGAGAATCTGAGTGGCAGCTTATAGAGTCACTTGCTTGGGGAAACTGTAGATACAATTTTATAGACATGCAGGGGAGATTTCAATGTATTCCATGGCACTAAATGATGCATAAGTGAAGGCAATTTAGATTTCCACAACTGCACGAATCTAAGGAGAGCCTGATTTTTCTCTCTTCCTTCGCCACACTCAAGTTGTGTGCTGCATGAGCTACTCCTCCACTTGTATTCTGCAGATCTTGGCTTCTCTGAAAAGCTCTCCTGATCTGCATGAGCTGTCCTCTGCTTGCATCAGAGGGGGTTGCTTTAGTGATTAAGGATTGCAGACTGACATTAAAAAGTGCAAGACCCTTTGCTTTAAGGCTCTTGGAAAAAAGACCCCATTTGAGAAGCTTGCTCCTGGGTTCTTCCTAGGAGTCTGATAATGGCCTCAAAAGTGTCCCTTTATTGAGGCTCCATCAGGGAATTGTAGACCCATACCTTTGTGGTTCAAAGAGTCTAAGTTGGAGGTACTGGAATCCTGTTCTTAGAGGGACTAATACTAAACCACGACATTGCCATATTAAAGATCACTTTGATTAATTTCCCAGAGGTCAGGCAAATCTCAGGAGCACCAGCAAGGAAGTTTGGTGTGCTGGTGGGAGAAAAACACTGGGTTTTCCTGTCAGCGTGACTGGGAGCCTGGTGGGGTGACAGGAATGGCAAAGAGGGAGCAGAGGGACTGGAGGATACCCTTCCTGGCTCACACCTGTGCCTGCACACACCTGCACTCAGTGCTGCAGCTTGGGGTCTGTCAGCTTGCATGAACCACTGACCCAGTGCTTCCCCTCTTGCTCAACTACGCTGACCCCGGGAGGGGGTAAAGAAAATAAGGAAATAAGCAAAAAGAAAAGAGAATTGATTATCATGTGTGTAAATGGCCTTTAGTCTGCTACAGCTTTCAGCCTTGTCTGGTATAAACTACCGAGAAAGAATTCCTGTTTGTGGAGCTGGTAGAAATGCCTGCTGAAAGAATTGTCAAGAGAGAGCTTCAGAATTAAAAGTTAGTCTCTGCGCAGTGGGCTGCTGTGATCTAACCTATCTTCCCATGTTCTTCAAATTGCCTTACCAACTACTTCAAATCCATCTCCACCAACACTGAAAGCTGTAGTGGTGCTAGGTGCCTTCCACCACCAGCCTGTCCTTCCAAGCCGTGCTTTTCCTAAGGGAGCAGCAGTGTCTCCTGGCTTTAAGGGGGCCCTGGAATAGAAGTGTCCTCATGTGCTTTCCTTTCTACAACTGTAGGGTATTCCAGGACCAATTGGGGTTTCGGGACCAGCAGGACCAAAAGGAGAAAGGGTGAGTTTGCTTCAGAACTGATGGGTGCTCTGTAACTTCTCTGAAGGTGCAGCAGCTCTGAGGGATGGAGGAGCTAGGCTTTTCCAGAGCTGGAATTGCCCTCTCCTTGTGCTTACAAGACCCTCAGCTGGTCCTCTTTGGTGCTTCAGTATCTAATCCTCGGGGGTTTTCAGGTGCTTTGAAATGCATTCTTTGCTTTTTCTTCTATGGTGCTCTGCTGCTTGTTTGTACTGAATAGAAATATGATCAGTTTCTACTCTTTTGTATCTGTTTCAGGGCAGTAAAGGAGATCCTGGAGTTGCAGGACCAATGGGGCCAGCAGGGCTTCCTGTAAGTATGGGAATCCTAGGGATTTATCTCCAGAGCCTGTTTCCTTGCTGTGGTTGGCAGCTGAAGATGCTGCTGTAATACTGTGTTTTGCAGTCACAGCTGGGTTAGGCAAAACTCAAGTTACAAGATTTTATTCATTGTGGGAGTGATAGAAAAAGCTGAGTAGCCTCAGAGCAGCCTCAGAGTGATGTGGGGGAGACTGAAAGGAAACTGTTAATTGACCTTGGTCCTTGAACTACCCCAAGAAGCTGTGTGGAACTCCTAGGGTGTGTTTCTCAGTCCAAAACGCAGCTTTACCTTTCACAGCCTGGGTGCCTGCCTCCTGCCTGTCTGAGAGAGCCCTGTCTTGTCATTGCAGGGACAAAAGCTGCCTTCAGTGAGGTTGATTCCACTGTCTGGGATTGCTTTTTGCAAAGTGGGGCCAGTGTTGGTGCTGAGGTCTAATGCGGTCATGGAGTGGCTTTGTTGTTTAACACGAAAAAGAAAGTTTGCATTGTCATAACTGATTTGTTTCTTATCTGAGGAGTCCATAGGGTAGGCAATAGTGGTGTTACCACCTGCATGATCTGATGGAGGTGAAGAGGAGGTCACCTGTTGGAAAAGTTTTGTTTATTTTTAACATAGCCATTGGTACAAATGGAAAAAAAAACAAAGCAAAATCCTGAGCATACATTCCTCTCTTTAGTGAGAATATGGTAAAATCTGCTTGTTTTCAAATATCTCTTCTGTGTTGATGCATTTCAGGGTTTACAAGGCCTACCTGGAGACAAGGGAGTCCGGGTAAGTTACCAGAAAAGCGCCTTGTGTTTAATTGCTAACACCTGTACACAGTGACAGCCCAGTAAGCTCCTGAGCACCTGTTGCAGCCAGCATGTGTTTGTGTGCCAGACCTTCACCCAAGTAACTTTACACACCTGTGTTTCAGGTGATACCTGTAGCTCCTTCCATCACCTGGAACATTGTGCTACATCTCTCTGAAGGCTGCCAGAGGGATTTCCTGATGTGTTCATTGTGGTCACACCTCTGTTCTAACTGAAGCACGGGACTTGAGTTAGGCCAACATGGTGTGCTTTAAGAAATCCTGCCTATCTAGTTACTGATGTGTGTAGGGATTCCTGGGAGGATTAGCTGAGGTGCAGCCAGCAAATCTTATTTTGGTACTTCTAAATTGTCCCTGAAGCATGAAAAAGAAGGTTGTCTTCTAGAAAACAATCCTGCAGAGGATTTGAAAGATGGAAATTTTGAAAAGATAAATTAAATTTGCCTGTCTTGAAGAATCTGGCCTGAAGTCTCCTCAGGCATTGTCCTGAATGGATGCAATGGTGAAGAGCTGGGTCAAACCCAGTAACAGGAATGGCAGCTTTCACATCGTACCACCTGTGTTATTGAAAGATAAACATTGCTAAGAAGTGCATGTTGAGAAGCTCCTTCTTTTTCATCAGGNCACCTGGAACATTGTGCTGCATCTCTCTGAAGGCTGCCAGAGGGATTTCCTGATGTGTTCATTGTGGTCACACCTCTGTTCTAACTGAAGCACGGGACTTGAGTTAGGCCAACATGGTGTGCTTTAAGAAATCCTGCCTATCTAGTTACTGATGTGTGTAGGGATTCCTGGGAGGATTAGCTGAGGTGCAGCCAGCAAATCTTATTTTGGTACTTCTAAATTGTCCCTGAAGCATGAAAAAGAAGGTTGTCTTCTAGAAAACAATCCTGCAGAGGATTTGAAAGATGGAAATTTTGAAAAGATAAATTAAATTTGCCTGTCTTGAAGAATCTGGCCTGAAGTCTCCTCAGGCATTGTCCTGAATGGATGCAATGGTGAAGAGCTGGGTCAAACCCAGTAACAGGAATGGCAGCTTTCACATCGTACCACCTGTGTTATTGAAAGATAAACATTGCTAAGAAGTGCATGTTGAGAAGCTCCTTCTTTTTCATCAGGTTTCTTTTGCCTGTTAAGGCTTTGAATCTGAATCTTTTTGATAAAAACATTCAGGAGCTATGGTTGGATATAATTTATATTTAGAAATATAAATTACTTTTGGATTCGAGTCTGTAATTTTGCAATTGTATAAATGTCAAGCAGTTCAATACAGTACAAGTGTATGTAGTCACACCTTTTATTCATAAGACTCTGGCATCACCTAAATATATCTGGAGGTGTAATTTTTTATAGTGCATGCACCCATGTGATGATTTCATTATATGGATTTGCTTTTGATGTATAGTGAGTGTTCTCGCTCATCTATCTGCAATGGATTTCTGACCTTACTCTGCACAGAAGGGGCAGTTTTGGACAGCACTAGCCAACTGGCATCTTAAACTAGGGGAGAAAGGCTCAAAATTCATGGAAGCACCAAAGTTCTCCCCTTTTTTAATCATTGCATTTCTGGCTTTGCTTCTTAACTTTCTCTTCACTTTTGTTTTGCTTGTGTGGCTTCTAAAAAAGCATAATTTTTAATTCCTAGACTTTTTCAGCTGGTTTTTGAACTGTCTTAGTTAAAAGAAGGATCTTTCATTAGCTTTTGTTAGATGGGATTTCTCTGAGCTCTGGCATAAAAGCAAGTGAAAACTGAAAGGAATTGCAACTCCTTGTAGAGGATGAGCTGGAAAGCACCAGTGGGAGTTTTGCTGGCCCCTTGAAGCGTGCATGCACTCTCCCCCACTGCAGCCCATGGTTTGCAATGGAAAAGTGTGAGAAACTCAGGAGTGTAAATGTGCAAGTGCAATGTCTTAGGGGACCATAGCAAATACCCTTCCTGCCACTGAGCCTTTGTACAGGGATTTCCCCTTACTCTGAAGTCTCAGTTTGCCAAAATCCTCTCTTTTCCTCTATGTTTTTTAAATCCCAGAAATGCTCCTGCTGCTCTCTGCTTGGAGCAGGAGATCAGCATAGCTGTGCCTGGGGTTGTGGCACTAATGCAGTGGGAACAAGCAGCATTTTGTATAATCCAGCTGAAAAAGTGTGAACCCTGGACTTATTCTGCTGTTATTTTAATGCCTGAGGGGGTGGGCTGTGTGTGTCTATTCATATTCCTCGCTCCTACAGGTCCACCTTTGTCCCCTTTATCCCTTCCTTCTCTTCCACCTTTCATCCTGGTTCCTTCCTCCACAGCAATCCATGCTGCATTTTTTCCTGAATTATCCTCTCCATTCCAGTGCTTGGTTCTGGGTGACTTCTCCTCATTGCCTCTCCTTTCCCATCCATTTCTCTTGCCAGCTTTGGGTTTAACATTTTTTTTTTAAAGAAGAACCAGCAGCCTGTGCTGCTTGATTTTATCCCCTAATTCCTTTAACACTCCCCATGAGGATGCTAAGTTCAGTTCCCTGTGCAGCAGCCCCTTCCCCCTGTTTCATGCTCAGCAGCTTTGAGAATTTCCTGTTATACAGAAAGATTTGGCGTGGATGTAACTGGCAAATACCACACTATGCCCTGCCTTGTGCTGCCAGTTAAGGATCAGGGGCCAGTTGCTGCCCTGTAGCTGTGCTGCCTAGGACTGCTCTCTGGTCTAACAGGTTTTTTGGGAGAGCGCTACTCAGAGCATCCCAAAGGACAGCCAGACTGTGCAGACTCAGAGCTGAGTACTTCCTTCATTCCCTGGTTAACAGTTCCCTGACTGATACTTCCTTTAAGAATGGGAATTCAGTGGGGTAAAAAAAGGCATCTCAGTGCTATCCCAGAGCTCCAGTGGCACAGGGACCTTCCCAGCCAGCTGGAGATGGGATAAAGTGGCACACTGCTGGCCAGAGGGGTGGTTTCCCATCCTGTGTGTGTCTGGGATCAGCCAGTTCTCCAATGTGCCCCTCTCTGATGTATGGGAAGCCCTGAGAAGTGGTGTGATGATCCCTTTGATGCCAAACCTTCGCAGTCTGTTAGTGTGGGACTGCACCCACAGTGTTTATGCAGCTCAGTTACAGCTCAGCAGCTCCATACGTTGACCTTCACTTAACATCTCAGAGGGAGATTTATTTTAAAATGTTTCCTAAATGTTTATCCTTTTTTAAACTATCGCTGACATTTGTTTGAAATGGATGATCCTAAATCTTTTGTGTATTCTTTTTTTCTTGGACTAAACTATTATTTACAGGGGGAGAGGGGCAAGAAAGGCTCTAGAGGGTCTAAAGGGGATAAGGGAGACCAAGGAGCACCTGGATTAGATGCACCCTGTCCGTTGGTATGTCCTGTTTCATCAAATGTATTGTTTTAAGATGTGTTGATGGGGAAGACAGAAGGAAATCATAACCTAAATAATGGTCTTGCAAAAGTACAACATTTGGATAAGGCCTAGCTGGGTTCCCACCACAGCCTGTGGCAAAGCTGTGGGAGCAGCTGATCCTCTGAGAGATCAGGCTGCTGAGTGACCATGGTTATGTTCCTTCCTCTTCCAGACCTCACAGAGTTTGAGTACATGGGGTGTCCCATGTGCTGGGAGCTCAGGGCTTTCTCCACTGTGGATAGAGCCCCATCTCCTTTGCTGCTGGTTATGGTTCTTCTCTGGAGATGCTCGATGGGATCAAATCTATGTGAGAGCAAAACTGGAATGCTGGTTTCCTTGCCTTGGAATAACAGCCAGCTGATGTGATGGCCTGAGAGCACACAGGGCACTTGAGCTGCACTACCCAAAGGGAGAACAAGTCTCAGTTATCCTAAATGGGATGTGTTTCTGTCAAAACAGATTGGCTATAAGTCTAGGCAAATGAATAAATACAGACATATGTGTACATTCTTATCTAAATCCATGTGCTGCAGCAAATGCTGCCAAAAATCTGCTAGCGATGCCTCAAATTCCAGGAGTATTTGGGGATCATGCATTTAGAAATCCAGCTGCTGGGTTTCTTAGTGAGGAATGGATGATTTTGGATGGACGAAATGTCATTCCCATCCTCTCGTCTTTAACCCAGAGAAGCATCTCCTGGCTCGCAGATGACAGAAAACCAGAAAGGAAACTGCTCCTGCTGCTGCTGCAGACACAGCTCACTGTGCAAACAGGGGTCTGTGCTGGGAGTGCAGCTGAGTGCCCTGTGCCAGTCCCAGCGGGGACTTGGCCTCTCCTCCTGGGACATGGAGCTGGCTGGCACTGACTGAAATAACGATAGTGGTTGATTTCATGAACAGGGTCTCCGAGGTTTTAAAGGCGAGAAGGGTGAGCCGGGGTTACCTGGGCTGGACGGCCTGGATGCCCCATGCCCATTGGTATGGTGTACCTTCCCTTTCCTGCATGCTCGTTTGCTTTTTGGCTCTTGGTGCTATTTTCGGATATCCCCAAATAGCTGCATGCCCTAGAAACACCCAACAGTTCCTTCCTTACCTGTCTCCATTCTCCCTTCCTCTCATTGCTGCTGTCAGACCCAGGCCCTTCCCCTCATTCTGATTCCCAGCTGCTGTCAGCAGTACTTAGTGGCATGAGAAAAAATAGAGTTGGAATGTGGTTTTATTAACAACTGCTTCACTTCTTCCTTTGCCTTCACTTTGACAATTTCCAGTAAACCAGCGTATGCAGACCCAGCTCTGCACGGGCTTGGCTTCCTCACAAGGAGCTGCAGTGCTTGTGTCCTTCATTAATTCTATTTTTAAGTGCTTGTGTGTGTTGAGCACAGCCTGACATGGTTCCACATGACCTCAGTCACCTCATACATGAAGATGACTGAAAATAATAGTAATCCCATTAATAAGCCCATGTGAAACATATTAATGGGGGACACTTAACCTCACTGCTGAATAATTCCTATTTATGACTCTCCTTGAAAGTCCAAATTGTATCCATAGACTCCAAAAAACTTGAATTTAGAATTGCCTGTTTCCCAATATCCATCTTATTCAAGTGATAAAATGATTCTTGTATTACTGCCTGATCTGGCCCAACTGTTGTAGGACAAAAGTATTCAGAAACAACCCCAGCTGATTTCTTAGTGTCCCAGTGAAGGTCATCAATTTATTCATTTTCTCAGAGTTTTCTGGAGTTGCAGCATTCAGGTGATGTTTTTGCTCCCTGGGACAGTCTCAATATCTCTGTAATACAAAGAAACTTGTACTCCCCTGCCCATCCAGGCCTGTTTGGCATGACAAGGTTTGCTTGAGGATGGTCCTTCCAAGCTTTACCCTCACTTAAGGATGTTTGATGCCATCTACAAGGGATGGGATACTGTTGGTTCAACTAGCTGGGAAAATACATCCCAAAGCAAAAAGCCACATTTAGTTTGAAAGGTTTTCCTAGTTTCTTGAGGAAAAAAAAAAAAGCCATGAAATTGCCATTAAAAGTCTTTGTTATTTGAGCTTTGTGAAGAGCTAACATAATTTCCCTTCCAGTGTTTCCTCCTTTGGGTGCTGCCATTGCCCCTTTGGGGCAGTGACCACTGGTAAAGTCTCAGTTGCTGCTCTGTAAGTTCTGGGTAGTAGAAACTTCTTCCAGTCCCCCAGGTGAAACCATACCTTCCCAGGACCGTGCACAAAGCAGGAAGACCACAGAGCCATGTGTTTTGTCTCCTAATGATGATAGCCAGGTTTCTATGGAGTAACTTCTGGCTGAGTAAGGTACCTAATTTCACAGGTGCAAGGGTTCCACCAGTGCCCTGGCAGATGACATTTCTGGTTTTGTCACTACTCCAAGTGAGGATTCACCCCACATGGCCATATTAGAAGTCACACTTCTTTTCAAACCTATTTTCATTAAGGGAAACTTGCCAGAAAATCTGACAAAATATGGATGCAGTTATTTTTTATATATGGTGTTCTGGCATGCAGGCTAGCTTGGGAACGTGAATAAGCATGTTTTTTGATCCAACTAGGTTAAAAGCTTAGCATCCAGCTGACACATCCATGTGTGTAGCTTATGAAGGCTGTGAACTAACTCATTGCACATCTGAGATATGTGGAAGGAGATCCTTGGCACTAACAAGCATGTCATGTTTCCGTTCTTGGCACATTGGCCCACAACAAACACTTCCTTGTGACCCTGGTCTTCCTTTGATCCCTAAGCTGTGACTCCTTGGCCTCCCATTCCTTCATACACCTAACTTCCCATCTCCTCCTGCCATGCACTATACCAGTCATTCCTATCACCACCAGTGTACCAATGGGAATACCACAATTTACTCAGTAAATAACTTGTAATTTTGTTTTTCCACATACTTGGGGGAAGGGGAGGAAACAGCACAAGGAGACCAAAATCCAAAAAATGCATTTGAAAAGCAATATTGTTATAATATCACAGCAAAGTTCAGTTCATCAGCCCCCTGGAAGTGCATCTCCAGTAAATAGTTCATTTCTCAATATATTACTGTGCATTTGCTTTTCTGTTTGTATTTTTTTGGGATTTCCTGGGAAATAGTGATAGACCATGAATCTGCCACGTGCAGATAGCACAAGAATTTGACTTCTTGTGTCAGAGATGTATTTCCTTACACCTGATTTTATCTGTTGCTTCAGAGCACCTTAGCACTGGTGTCATATCTAGCCCATCAAAGAGGGCTGCACAGGGGTGAAATGAATGGCAGTCATTTACAAAAGCATTTCCCAACCATGGAGCCCAAGATATCCTGGTTGCAGGAGTGCCAGGGGATTTTCACAGAAATCCCACTGATGTTATTGAAGCCAAAGTCCCTTTTCAGGGAGTCAGCTGAGACACCCTGAACCAGCAGACAGGCTGCTCAGCTTCTTGTTTTCCTAATTTCCCTGGAGCAGGATCTCCCCAGAGGCAACAGGGGATAACTGGACAGTGTCTCACATGACAAAGCCAACCCTTTAACAGACAGGGCAGAAAGGAAATGGAGTTGTTTTTTTTTTCTCCCAGACCCTCCTTAGGGTCTGAGGTTAGTGCTGACTCTGGGATTGGCTTTTAAGCTCAATGTTAGTTACAGAGCCAAGCCTGAGGACAGAGAGCACCACCTCCACTTTCCACTGCCAGCCCATAGCAGTGTTTATCTGGCTGAGTTGGACCTCCTGTGTTCCTTCTCTTCTTCCTTCAAGGAAGCCTGGATAGACTCCTTTCTTAGGGCAGAGTGGTTCTCGGGTACATAAGTCCCTTGCACAGCCTGCAGGCATTTCCCCTCTTCACCCCAGCCCCTGCTTCAGGCTGCACTGGTTCTGCCAGCCAGAAGTCTGGGTCATCTGAAGGATGAGGAATATCTCTCAGACTATTCCTCCAGCCCTGGTTCAAACTGTTTGTTGCAGTAACAGTTAACCCATGCCTTCCTTTCTCCATCACTATACTAGTTTCTTTGTCCTAAACTGCTATTTCATCCATCTTTTTCACAGGGGGAAGATGGCCTTCCAGTTCAAGGCTGCTGGAATAAGGTAAAGTACTCTTGGAAATGTTGCTGTGCTGAGTTAGCAGTGCCACAGCTCCTGCTGATGTTTTTCCATGAATCTGGCTAAGGGCAGAAGAGGAGTGGATGCATGGATGGGATTTCCAGGATTGTATTGCAGAAAAGCGGCAACCAAAACTCCTCCTTATTTGTATATCACAGTTCAGCCCTATGGGTTACAAAGGAGAGAACTGTATCCCAAAGCACTCCAGTCCTTGCACAAAGATGAGATTTCCACCTGGATTCCCTCAGAAGCCCCCGTACTCCCCCGGGTCTGGCCCACCTTCAGTGCCCACTGTGGGTGTTAATGTCAAGTGCTCAAGCCACAGTGGGAGGAGGAGGGTGGAGGCAGAGTCAGCCTGGGGTGAATCTCCCACCCTCACTTTGCTGCCTGGAGAGGTGGAAAGGGTCCCTGCTGAGATCCAGCACCATTGCTTTTCCTCCTGGAGAACCCAGAGCCAGCTTCCCTAACAGTGTCCTTCCCCCCATGGCATGGTCCTTCCCCCTGTGAGCTGTCACTAACACTTGTTTATGTTTTCTTTTGCAGTGATGATTCTAACCCTGGACTGACCTGTGTGTGTTACTGTACATAGAATATTTATTTTTATACGGTGTTCTCTGAACTGCCAAAAGTTATGCATTTTTACAAATTATCAAAATGGCATATTTTTTTGTACAGAAAATACTAAATCTCTTTTCCCCCATTTGTCAGTTCTCTGTATGATTCTATGTCTGCATAATGCTTGTTTTGTCATGGAGTGCAGCTGTAATATTTACATGGTATTTGTGTGCACATGATGAATATAGGAACTTAATAAATTATTGCATTAATAGTGCCCAAAGGAACTGCCCTGTATAGATTTAAAGGTCATTTTCATTTTTCATTCAAGAATATTTCAAAATATTATGTATTTTGTATTAAAGTGAAATATTAACACTTCTGTTGTGATGAATTAAAGTGTTGCTGAAAAACCTCACAGTAGTCCTTGTGCACTGGGAATGTAGAGACACCATGATTTATAATTATCCTCCCATGAGCTGGAATAACCCTCATGAAAATGAGCCCTGGTTGGCAAGAACCTCTAACGCCTTTCTAAATCGTAGGCCTTCAAGCAGTTTAATTAAAGTCTTATTTAAAATTAAGCATAACGCAGCATACCTTGATATCCTAACAAATGTGTGTTTGTGAAATCAATCCACGTGGCTTTTTAAAAAGTTTACCAAAGGTTGGCATGTGAATTTGCGGTGTGTGATTATCATTTGCGTATGCACATCTTAATTATCCTTCCTGACCTACCTTTGTTGATGTCTCAAGTCGAAACTACCCAGAGAGGAAAACACTACCAGACTAAAGTGAACATAGCAGTGTGCTTTCCTTAGAAAATGAGGGGAAAAGTGGAAGCCTAAATGTGTTCCCTAAAACATGTCCACTTGCCCTGGCCCTTCACATAGGGGGCAAAGGCAGTGGGCAACACAGGAGTCTCAGGGGGAAGCTACCAGTATTTAATGATGCCAAAGGAGAAACACAAGTGGTGTTTATTAGTGAGACTGATCCACTGAAGTCCTGCTCTTTGCACAATGGTGCCACTACAACAGGAATTTGGCTCCTCCTGGCTACAGCTGTGCCAGTGGGTCACCACAGTGATCCTCCCTACACTCAACTATTCATCTGTTCACAAACTATGAATCAGTTATTTTTCCAGAGGATTCCATGCTCCATCATAACAAAGTACACAGAGTAAGGGATGTAGTTCCTTTGCAGAAAGGGAAAGGCCTGCTCATGGGGACTGCTCAAGGAACCCAGCACAGCCTCTGACTGCTGCAATCCATCTGCCACCTCGCCCTTTAGGAAATTTGTTGAATTTCATCTAAAAACCAGTGAGGTTTCTACTGTCCTGTGTCCTTTCCCTCCCTGCCCTGCAGGCTGTTCCCACTCCAATGCTCTTGCAGTTAGGAAATTCCTTGCAATTTTCAACCTAAACTAATTCATAGTATTTATAACCATTTTTTCTCATGCCAACATTGTCCTTGGGATGAAACATTTCCATGCATGATGTTTTCATGAGATGCTTGGTGTACTGGAGCTGAAACGGCACAGAAAGAAAATGAACCACACAGCACTGAGGGATTCTCACTGGTTCTCTCAGTAATAGATGTTGTTAATATAAACCCCAGCTCCCTGTTAAAAGGCTTTGCAGCTGTGAAACTGAGCTAATTGGGACAGCTAATGTTCCATTTGTTTTAACTGCACACCTGTTAAAACAGTTACTAAAGACCCAGCCAGGTATACTCCTCTTGTGATGGGTTTGGAAGATTGTGGAAGCAGCAATGAATTCCTGTTCTGATCTTGAAGCATTCAGCTGCAATGTAGGATGTCTGAATGCTTCAGTCCCTTCTAAAAATCCTGGCTATTCTTAATCCTTAAAAACATAGAGATCCCTAAGAGAACCTGCCAGTGCTTCCTGTTCCCTTTGGTCTGTGTAGCGTGGTGTAGCTGGTTTTTGTGATTGCACTTCGTGGGATTGTTGGTTTTTTTCTTTATCTGATCCAAGAACAAAGTGAGTGCACTTCTGTTACCTTGTTCTGATACAGCTCCTGAAAGGTTAAGGACTCTCGAGGTGATGCTGTACCTGTTTGTTTGTTTTTTTTTTCTTGGGCTGTTTTTTGACTGCTATATTTATGAGAAAGCTCTTGCCTGAGGTGTAAGGGACCTTGAAGTGAAATTGCCAGATCTCTTGAAAGTACTTGACTTGGGTCAGCAAAGACTTACCTACTACTGGGAATGTGTGTAGGTACCCACTCGTTTAAAGGTTGGAAAAATGGTGACAAATGTTCCCCATGGCTGTGGCAGATTATAGCCTGGGATTTTAATTGAAGTACCAGATAACCATTTTGGATTGCTGTTCTACAGCCCAATACTGATACAATCTCATCAGCTGCTGAGGGTATCAAATCAGTGATACCACACTGACCTGCTGCTCTTCCTAAACCTAAGCTCCTTGCATGTCAAAAGAAACTCAAGCAGGGCAGCTGGGTTTGTACCTCCCCAAGTCTGGCAATTTAGTTTCAGGCTCTGTCCCTATTAAAACCTGTAACTAGGGTGCTGTTGCTGTGGATTCCTGTCAATTCTGCCTGTCTGTTTTCATGTGAAACCTTTTGTCTGCCACTTCAAGGGTCAAACTCCTTGGCTGATAGCCAGAAAGTGAGTCTGAGGGTGGAGAAGCTTGGGGAATGGCAGCAGAGTGAAAGGAGAAGACCTTCCTGAAGATCTGCTGGAGATGATTTGCAAGTTCCCTCCCTGGAGCTTGGGAAGAGTTCCTCAGCAGTGCACCAGGAATGTGTGCCCAGATGCTGGGGCTGTGAGTGCTCAGCGTGCCAGCGCTTTCTGCTTTGCTTTCTGTTTTCTCCCAGAGGCCAGTGGCAGGGGTTGAGAATGGCACCATTTATATTCTTTTTCTTTGGTCATTTTTAGTTCATTCTACTATTGTGGTCAGACTCTTCAGATGAAGAATTAGGCTCATTTTCCAGCAGCAGCTACAAAATGAGTGCAAGACATAGACAATATTTCTGGGAGGGGACCCTTTGATCCAAGAAAGGAACCCTTTTTGAACAATTCTCTTCAGAAAAGCAGAGAAACCCCCGTGTTCAGTTCAGAGTGCTGCTCAGAGAGAATGTGATAACACTTTTTGCTACCATTTCTGGTTACCAGGTGACAAACTTCCACCTGTATCATTGATGATTCCATCTTTAACCTTTTCATTACAAACTTTCTTGTCCCGTTTAATTATAAGGAAATGACATTGGTTTGTTTGGATTTTTAAAAAACATACTGAATTTTGAAGGCATGAAATGCGTTGCCAGAAGAGGAAAATGTAGAATGTGGAAAAAGTCTGGTTTCACTGATGAATTCCTTTGCTTCCTGTACTTGTGCTTTGGTCTCCACTGCAACCTCTGGATGTACTTTGTCTGGAGCCCTCCAGAAATGTTTTCTGCTGGCCTATTAAGGCCCTTCTGTGGCCACATCTCCACACATGTAAATCCAGACGGAAAAGAAGAATCACAAAGGTTTAATTCCACTGTTATATATTTTAATGTGTTCACTAAAGGGAAATAAAGGTTTGGCAAAGTGGTGAGGGGTTCAGAGGACTTTTCCCAGCTGCCTGAAGGGCAGAATATACAAGCCTGAATACTTCCTACCAGCTGTCATGCAAACCTGGCATCTTTTACTCAGCTCCCACTGCTGAAGGTTAACACGTAAGCTCAAGTGTCTTTCCACCACAGCTCTTGCAATTTATTAAAAAAAAAAAACCCAAATTTAAAATAAGTACCTATCCTTTGAACATGACAAAACATCTCTGCTTCCTGGAGTGCATTGGGAATCCCTCCCCAAGTACTAAACCACATATTTACTTTGAGGGAGTGATTCCCACTGGCCTAAATGATGCCATTTACATATTGAAATTCTTTGGTGAGCCAGGGCCATTGTTATTAGAGCTAACGAATGATATTATCTCAATCATTAGACAGATCCAAGTGTTAAGCAATTCACATTACAGCTGGGGAGAAAGTGCTGATTTCAAGCTTAAAGGGATGCCATTAACCCAAAGCAATCCCAGATTCAAACACTCTTTGTCAGCACAGGTGGAATCGTTCTGATCTTCAGATAAGGACACCTGCACCCAACACCCATCTCCTCTCTCCCATGCACAGAAAATCTACTGTTAAAATAAGTCCAGGTTTGCAAAGACTGGGGAAAAGTCCTACTTTCAGGTTCATCTGAAGAATTGCAGATTTTTTTTCTTAAGGTTTCTAACAGATGTGTTCAGGAAATAGAGTAGCAGGAGAAGAAATTGTTTCAGTTGGGAACCAGGCTGCTGGAAAGATTAATTTATTTTATTTGTATTTTTATTTTTACTTTTTGGGGTGGGCAGAGGGAGAACCTGACCAGAACTGCAGGCGGTAGGTGTGCATCTTTCCTTCTTTTTTTAATGAAAACCATTATATATATAGTTTGATAATGTTACTTTTACTTTTTGTTAATGATTTTGGGGGGCAATTTGTTTGCTCTATTCTGTTTTCTTGTGTTTTCTTTTAGGTATATTTTTAATGGCCTTTAGGAATAAGTGCATAAAAGTTCCTCACCCAAAATGTCCTAGGGACATTCCTGTTGTGTTTTTTTCTCCCCAAGTTCAGTAGTGAAAGGTGCTTTCTATTGGCAAACCCGTTTTTAGTGGGGATAAATGTATCCCCAAAGCCACACCTAGGGACCAGGCGCCAGTGACCTCTCCCAGACAAAACGCTCCCTCCACAACTCTTCATTTACACTTAAAAAGATCAAAAGGGCTACGTTAGGGACCAGCCGATTGGAAATGGTCTCTTCCCACGTTAGGTGGTCTGTCTGAAAGCACTGAAGTCTGGCAAGGGTCGCTGTGTTCCTCTTCAGCAAAGTTCTACAGCCTGAAATCACAGGCTTGGCTACGAAGAACTGAAAAATTAAATTAGAAAGACGTTTATTTGAAGATGGCAAGTTCTGGGAGGGTACCTGCTCAAGTATTTTTGTCTGTTGCTATTGTTTTTTCTCCTCTGAATCCAGCAGCACACTCAGGTTCAAGCTTAGCTTCGGCTGTGCTTCACTCTGAGCCGATGTGCAAAAGCTTTGCTGGATGAAGCTCTCACCTTTGACACTTGGGGTTTTTTCTTCCCCTCTTTTTGTCCCTGTATCTTTCAGATGTCTTTGATCAGGACAAAATAATTGCTCTCTTTTCTGCATTTTCAGAAAATCTCTGTTGGTCACGTTTTGATCATTTTCCACTCACTGTTATTATCTACCCTTCCTGCTATCTTTCCTCCCTCCTTGTAGGCCTGCTTTGATAAACATTTTGGTCTGATGAGAACATCATGACAAAATATGAATTAAGATTGTAGACATTTGTGATTTATTTTAGAGTTGACTAAAGCTTTTGCTCTTTGAAAGGCAGCAAGGGCAGTACAGTTTTGTAGCTTTCTTATGATTTTGTTTGTTCTTTTTTAAACTAAGTTGGAATATTGCAGATTTTTTTTCCAAGAAAAACCTGCTAAACTTTTGTTTTTCCTGCAAAACATGAGTTTGTTGAACTGCTGTTTCAAAGCTTAGTAAGTTAGATCCTAATGGCAGGTACGAGAGGACTGATTGTGGAGCTTGTGGAGTGCAACTTACACTATTGCTTTCCATGGTATGCTGTTTGTCGGTCTCTTGTCTCCAGTGGGGGTTTGCTGGGAGTGTGAAATTCCATTTTGTGATAATTCCATTGTTTTTTCACAGTCATGTTTCAAAATGTTGCTTCAGTATATCACCCCTTTTGCTCTCCTGCAAAGATTTGCTTTTACCCTGATGTTGCACCCTACCAGCAGTACCACAGACCAAGCAGTTTCACCCCTTTTTTGAGCCTTCCAAAGGAAGAATGTTAGCTCCTTAATTTCTGGGTGATGTCAGTGAAAAGGAGAGGGACACACTTGGCAGCAAGGCTGTGCAGGCCACCATAACCAGACTCCTTCTCTGAGCCTGGTCCCTCAACATTCAGCCATGATCCATCCCATTCCCACTCCCTTGGCTCTGCTATTCCTCATTCTCACTCACTGTTACATTTAAAGATGGGCAAACTGAGGCAGAGCTTTCATTGCTGTGTTCACCCTGCCCCAGAAGGGCTGAGATTTTCACCTTCCCCGATGCAGGGAGGAACGGCCCGACCCCACACCACTCTCATGGCTTTAGTGCTGCAGAACGAGCTGCAGATGTTGAGCAGGGCAGCAACAGGAGGGAGCTCCTGATTTATGGGGACAGCCTGCGGATGTCACGGGCTCTCCACGCTTCTGTCACAAGTGGGTGCAGTGAGTGGCTGTGGGGAGGGGTTTCTCTCCATGCTCTGGCTTGGAGGTGGCTTAGCTCCTCCAAAAAGTCACATTGATCTCCCCCTTGTCATTCAGAGTCCTCAGAGCAACAGGAAACACGTCCCTGATGGCCTTTCCCACGCCTGGAAGGCTTGTGTCACTGGCACTGCTCCTGTTGTTCATATTTTTGTCACTTGGACACCAAATTCTTTGGTACTGGGGCACTTTCTGCCCAAGATCTGCTCATCAGCCAACACCAGACAAACAGTAATGACCTGCAGGAGAATGATTTCTGAAGCAACTCTCTGTCCTTACACATCTGGTTTCCTTGTATTTTACAAGAGAGATTTTTCCCCTTTGATGGCATAGGATGTAGAATATTTATTGTAGCTGAAGTAAAGTGATGAATTGTGAGTAGACCTTGACAGGGCATTTTTTTTCTATGTTTCTCTTGCAGACACTGATTGATTGAGATGTTTAAATCAGAATACGTTTTGTACACTTTTTTTTCACTTTGAGCTTTTCAGCCTGTATATTGAATATCCAGTATTATTATTTATTATGGCTATTTGGCATTGATTCATGTATGTGCTGTGTATACTTTCGTGTTACCAGTAATTTTTACTGTCATTGTGCCGTTTCTAAGATATTTTTTCAACTTCTTTTGACATAGTTTAGGTACTTGGAATTTTTTGGACTTCCGCAAAATTCTACACTAAATAATTGCTAGAATGAAGAGAACAAATGGCTGTTCTTTCCCACAAGATTTTCAACCTCAGTAGGAGCTTCTTCAGCCAAAATGAGCATTTGACTTTTGTTTTTCACTTTTTTCTTGTTAATATGATAGTGCTGATTTGTTTGGTTTTTAATCCTGGGAATTCTGAATTCCATGTTGACCATTCCTAGCGATATTTTACAAAAGCAGAGACAGCTGTGCCATAAGGAGTTAACAGATCATAACAGAATTGAAATATTGTAATTATTTGGTGTTTCTTTATAAATATTTTCTCCACTGTTAAGTTTTAATGCAAATCTTTTCTCAGTGTGATATAAGACTAAAAAGACACTAAAGGACTAAATACTCAACATGTACAAGGAAAAGGATTCTGGTAAATTATTTCCATCTGTATGAGTGAAAAATAGCTTAGGAATTTTTATGTCAGAACAAAAGCTGAGTTTCAGTTACACATTTCCTGTGTCCATTAATTAATCCAGCGATTTCAATGAAACCATCCCTGTCCTGGAAACCAGAGATACACTTAAAGAACCCCCTCAATCCCTCAGTAAATAAAGCTCAGTTTTGTAAAAGCAAAGTGTTGCTTAAATATAGAACCTTCATAGCATTTCTGTCTTCTTGTAAAACATGGGAATTCTATTTTTAATCACCAAATACCCATTTATCAGACAAAGAAGCCAGTGCTGATACTATCAGAGGTGCAAGTTTATATTGTGATAAAAACTGCTATGCAGAGCTGTGTATTACTATTTTGAATACCTTACCTCAGTAAGGTAGTTACATTAATTAGCTACATTAGGAAAACAAATATGTGAGATTTTTAGGAGGAAGTTTGTTTGGGGAATGGGGTTTTGGATAACTTAAAGTAGGCTAAAAAACCAGGCAGGAGGTTATGAAAAATTTCTGTGGCTGTGGGGAGGTTGTTATGGTAAACATGATATCATATTAAAGTGTCATCCCACTGTTTTCCAAGAGGAGTCTGATGAATTCCCTGTGCCTTGTGTTGAAGCTTTACTCCTTTGTGTCAATGTTTTAGTGAGGTTTCTATTTTAATTTATAAATTAAATATATACATCGATACCTATTCCAGTACAGTCTGCATTTGTTCCCTATGATGTACATACTTTCTTCTCCTTTTATAAAAATGCCTGTTTACCTTCACATAGTTTGTGTCTTTTGTAAATGACGCCACATGCAAATCATAGCCCATAAATTCACTTACAGGTGAATGCGCTGCCCCTTTGAGGGGTGGGTTTTAGGTTCCCAGGCTGAGGCAACCACGCCATCTGCTGTTTGCAGGTCAGGCCCGGCAACTGTGGGACTGGTGGGAAACGTCAGCGGATTTAGAGAGAGAGAAACCACAATGGATTTAGAAGGACAGAAACGTCAGAAGGACTGCTATCACTAAAAGAATTAGACGGCTGGAGAGAGGTCAGAGTCCTACCTGGTGGCTGTGTTAAGGGAAAGGCAGCAACATCCGCTGAGCCCTAGCACTGGACACTGCGGAATCTGCACGGGACAAAGCCTGAAACCCCCCATGGCATGAACAGCAGCTTGCTCTTACAACAGGAATTAATCTACCATAAATCACAAACTCCCACTGTGTGGAACTGAGAGAGCAAGGGCAAAGAGGGGAGAGGCAGACCCTCTCTAGTTATGCCTGTGCTAATGTTATAGTAATTATCAGCTTTGTGTGTTGTCTTTCCTTGAAACTGAGAGAAACAATGGGAAGGTGTCCGTCCATCTCTCCCTTCCCTCAGCTTAGGGGTCCAGCCCTTTCCCTTCCCTCCCCTCTCCTGTGTGCCTGGTGTGTTTCTGTGTGAGCCCAATCACCAGAGCAGTGGAGATTCCTTGGAATGAAAGTGATGTGATGAAAAAACATTAGCTCTGAGTGGCCAGACAGCAGAAGTGTGCTTCACTCCTGACCTCCTCTGGGTATAAACAGTGAGCTTGGAGTGTGAGGCAAAATCCCCAAGGATCTGGATGTTCAACAGTGACTGATGCATAAAGTTATATAGGAAAACAAAGATGTTTGGATGATCCAACTTGGAATGGAGTATGTGTTTGAAACTTTGGCTTTTATCATTCCTTAAAGCTTCAAAGTCACTCTTGCTTTATGGCTCCTGGATATGTATTACTCTACCCTGGGAGAGTAGTGAAATCTTGCATTTGTGTAATAAATAAATGTTCTGGAGGCTTGCTCCGTCCTGCCACAAACGTGAGACCCAAAGATTGGCTCGTTTCAAAGCCTTTTCATTTAATTTTAGGACACAGCTGAGATATTTCTTTCTTTTAGGGCCCTGCAGTTAGCAGGAAAAAAATAACTAATGAGGTAAATTGTCTTGTTTTAAATCAAACTCAGGAACAATTATAAAGCAGACAAACAAGCAGTGCTGTGGTGTCCTTACCTGTGAAGCTGCACTGAAAAGAACTTGGAGCTTAGTGGTTCCAGCCAGGGAGACAATGTGCTTGTCTGTGTCACCAGAGGAGAAAGGAAATGTGTCACTGCTCCAAACTACACCAGAGGGTGTAACAGCAAAGGGACAGACATCCTGATTAGCACAGGAATAATCAATCAGATCTAAGATCCCTTTGCAACACGGTGAGAAGTGGGAAGTGTGATCTGTTCAGTACAGATCTGGAGGGATCCGGAGTTGAGTGACACGGTGATGAAACAGCCCAATGACACATTGCTACATTTTTGCTCCTCTGACAAACCAACCCAAATCATCACATCAGGAGTCCCCAGACAAAGAATGTGTCACTTTCTGCACCAAAAAGCTGTGCTATAGTAAATGCACAAACATTGTTGCAAGTACCTTTCTGTAAGAAATTCACAGGGATAAGCTAAGTTGCATCTTAGTTCAGCAGTGCCTGGTTATCACATTGATCTGTGGCCAAAAGCACTACTCACAAAGGTATCATTTTATCCATCCAGCTTTCCTCAAACTCAGAAGCTGAAACAGGTATTTCAGTAGCTAATGTAAAAAATGCAATCCTTGAGAGGCACAGAGCATCAAGCCAAGAGCATAAGTCCTTTCTCAAGCTATCACTCAGTTTCCTTAGCTAGAAGTCCTAACCTCCCCTAATTCTTTGGAGAAGCCATTCTATACTTGTGATTCCCACAATTTTCTCTATCTCTTTCTGGCTACTCTTTCTGAGTTGTGGAGACGGATCCTACAATGTATTCCTCAGTTGAAAATAATGTTATTTTCTGGGGTTTGTTACCTTATTCTTTTTTTCTTCATTCTAAAAGATTTATTTGTAAATCTCCATTAGGAAAAAAAAAAAAGTAATGTTGATTGTGATTAAACATTCAATTAATATTTTTACTTATATGACTAAGGAATAATTAAGACAGTGATCTCTGGAGTCAGCATAGCTGCATTAAAGGATAAGTAACAAGGAATAAAACCTCTTTTTAAAGTGTGAAAATACATCTCTGATATTTTGTTAAGCTAATAAGCTACATGCAACTTTTAGAATTAGTTGGTGCTTGGGAAGAAAAGACCTTTCCCCTTGCTTACACACCATAGCTAACCTGTGACTGCAGGTAATCAGCCTATGTTAAACAACATGTCAGAATCTGACACACGCAGTCTTTAAATTCTGAAGCACGTGGGATGGTCTAACTTGGGAAAGTGCTGTTAAAAGAGGGTTCTCCAGAAAGTTAGGATGTAGCTTCTCTGGCTTCTTTAGCCCATTGTACCCAATCTAGTGGCATAACAAGCACAAAAGCTATATGACAGGTGGAGGAAGGGTTTTAAAATGGCTAAAAAAAGAGGGAAAATCATTCATTACAGAAATCTAGCTTAGTTGCAGAACTCGGTTGTTACAGCTCCTCTCCATAGTACATAGTACAGACACACATCAACTCTGTATTTGGTTATCCTAATGTCAGGGCAATGCTTACACCGATTTGATCAAGCTCCCTGGATTATATACACATAAAATAGAACTTTTGGAGTACTCAGCATTCCTGTCCTGCCAGGATGACCCTGAGTGCCTGCCAGCCTGAGCGAGAGGGAAGCCCTCTCCCTGGGTTCTGGAGCTATGAAATATTCATTGCAATGTTTGAGATGTAACAGCTTCTGGTCCAAAATGAAAGTGCCATGAACAGGCTGTTTCCCCCAGAGCTGGGGAGTCAGGCAGGCAGCAGGCTAGAAATGATCAGATCGATGTGTTGTTTATTTTGACAAAGTAACAGATTGTATTTGCGCTCGGAAGGCAACAGGCAGATGGTCTTTGCACAACCTAGAGAGGGCAGGCCCCGCTCCTGCAGAGTGGGGAAAGCTCTGCTTGACTCCAGCATGGCACAAATTATAGTTAGTAGCAGCTCTTCCTTGAACAACTCCTCCTAAATGGCCAGAACATGCAGGTACTGTGACCAGAAAAAAGCAGCTGGTTCCAAGGGCACCATCACTGCAGAGCAAGTCACACCTGGTCCAGTGTTGCCTTGGTCTGATCTGCTCTACTCAAAAATTCTTTATTGTGTCACAAAGTGTCTCCAAATCTTCCAGAAATATTTGAAACAACATAAAATATCCATGTAATGCTGTTAATATTTAGGTTAAGGATAGGCTGTATCCACTGGAGAAATAAAGAGTGGAATATGAGTTTATGGTGAAACTATTAAAAATCACAACAGCAAGAAAACTGGTATTAAAATTCAGACATCTATGACTGACTTAAAAAGTGTTACACTGTGAAAATCTTCCGTGTCCTCTCTTCCACTTCTCCAGCACTCCTTTTTCCTTCAGGAGAATGTTATTTATAAACAGAAAAGAGTTGTTACAAGCAGAGTGAGTTCTCCCAATGTTGGAAGTTTGCCTCACACAAAGGCTGCTTTTTTTTTTCCCTGAACGACCTCCCACATGCTTGTGTTCTTATCACACAGCAACTATGTGATGCTAAACTCTAATAAACCAGGAACATTTTCAAAAACTGGGGATACTTATTTTACCTCATCCCAAATTATTTTTAATTACAAAGCCATGTACTGCATGCATGATTGTAAGATTGTTGGATGCAGGTATTTGTATCTGTAAATAGAAAAATGGAAATGCTTTTCTTCCTTTTCACATGGGTTTTACAGTATCATTAATTTTTATGCTTAGTGCTTGAAAATCTTCTTGAGCTTCCTCCTACCCTCCCAATATGGTTCAATACACTGACAGGCCTACAGGTATCTTCTTCCTTTGATAAATTCCAATTCTCAGTGGGCAAGATCTAGGTAAAGCCTCCTCTTACATGTAAAATAAGTCAAACTCATACACGTGAGTTTTTTCTCCTATGGTCTCAAAGCATCTTGACCTTGTTTTCAAAAAGAAGAGGGAAAGAGAACAGACTCCAAATAATTAATCCACAGCAATGCTTTGAGGCTCTTACTCAATGCTTGAAATGAGAAAAGGTATCTTTATTTCCATTTTAACAACAGTCAAAATACAGCTGTGTAAAGTGAACTGCTTTACCCAAGGTCACACAGCAGCCCAGGAAAACACAGGTCGTGAACTCATGCCCTCTTTCTTCATGAGATGGTGCGATCCACAATTAACAAAACCTGGGGAAATATTCCATTGCTTTTTCACCCACCAAATCCAATTCTACGCAGACACAAAATTGCTGACTTTGGCAGAGCCAAAAACTGAATTCAAGTGAATCTTTTATGATTTTTTACAGTGGCAAAGAGAATGCTGAATGCATGAATGGTTCTTTCTCTCTGTTGTTCCCAGGCACCCTCCTAAAGTAACACTGCAAGCAGGAGTGGTCTGTGCTAATAATGTATCTCCTTGTGCACTACAGTAGCACCCAAATGTCTGTATAGTGAAATCAGTGCAACAATGCAAACTACTTGTATAGGAATGATGACATAAACCCAGTTTGATGTAAAAATATACCTGAGTTAAAGAGGTGTAGCCCTGTACTGTCCTGTTTGCACTCGCATCTGCTCACGGATTTGGCGCTGCCAAGATTCATAACACAACCGCTTATTGCGCCTCTTGGAGCTTGAGCTCTTGAATCCGTGCGACTGCAGGGGAGAAAAGAAAAACCCTCAGCTTCCATTCAGAAAGGAAGTTTGTGGCCCTCACGGACGAGTTGGAAAGCCTGCGAGCGTCCAGAACGCTCCAACGCAAGGCAACACAAAGAGCTGCCGGCACTCTTTGTTACAGCCGTTCCAAGCCGACCTGGGGATGCTGGAATATTTGGGTTAGCGGCACCATAGCGAGGCACACAGGCCACCCTGCCAAAGGGATAGAGGGATGGATGGCTCTCTCTAACAAAAAAACAGGCGCTCCTTGAGCTTTAGCCCAGTCTGGGATTGCCTTGAAACCTCTCTATCTCCGAACTCCTCCACCCTGGGAAAGGATGGGAAGGCTTTCTGCCTTTATGCTCCCGGCTACCACAAGCCCACTGGGACTAGGGTCAGGGGGCCCTTTCTCTGCTGGGCGGGGAGGGGGTTCCTGCCCCCACTGCAGGGCCCTGGGGCCCGGGCGAGGAGGGCGGCAGCCAAGAGAGGGGGGTTGCAGCGGGCCCGGGCTGCAGTGACTCCTCCTAGAGGCGGTATGTGCAGAGCGGGAGGAAACCCCTGCCGCCCCCCTCACCAGCAGCCGCCATCACCATTGAAACATACAATACGGGGAGAGCGGCTGAGGCGGAGCGAGGGCGGGGGGAGCCGAAAAGGGAAAGTGGGGAGGAAAGAGGAGGGGGGGCAAGGAGAGCAGGAAAAGAGGGGGAGGAAAAAGAGGAAGGGAAGACAAGAAGGAGGAGGCGGCGGCAGCGGCGGCAGCGGCGGCGGGCGCCGGCAGGTGAGGGGAGCGGTGGCGCGGGGACTCCGGGGGCCGCAGCGAGGCCCTGCTACTCTCCTTCCCTCTCTCCCCGGCCGCATGACCCACCTCCTCCTCCTCCTCTTCCTCCTCCTCTTCCCGGCACCGCTGCCGTTCTGCNCTCCGCTCGGCCCCCGCAGCACCTCCTGTTCCGAGACCGTGAGGCTGCCGCCACAGCCGCCCCTCGGCGGGCAGCGGGCGAAGCCTCCGCAGCGGCGGCGCTCGCTGAGGATGGGGTGGGGGGGCGTGTGAGGGGGGAGCGTTTGCGCGGGAAAGCCGGCGGCCACACCCCCACGCACGCACACTCCACTGCGCCTCGGCGCGCCTGCGCAGTCCGGCTGCTGCTCCCGCCTTTCTCCTGTCAATCAAGAGGATCGCAGCCAATCACCGCTCTCCTTCCCCAGCACGGGCTGCCCCAGCGGCCAATCAGCGGTGGGGGTGGGCGGGGCGGTGGTGTCTGGGCAACGGCGAGGCGTGCGCGGGGCGGGGCGGTGGCGCTCAGCGGGCGGGCCCTGAGGGAGCTCGGGGCGGCTCCGGGGCTGTCCGCCGTGTTCTCCCGAGCTTGGCCGCTCTTAGCGGGGTCCAGAGGCTCGGTGTGGGTCCATACCAAGGCCTGTGGACCTGTGAGGGTCGCCCTATGTTATTCGCGAGTGAGAGCTTCCTCTGCAGGGAACCCCGGGGTTTGGGGTGCCCCGGAAGCTTCTTTCACTGGGAAGGTGCTCCGTATGTGTGGTTCTGGAGGCCAGGAGACACGCCACCTGCCCCCTGAATAGCAGCACTATGTTTGTACTTTGGTGCCTTAGAAATTCGGTCAGGTAACGAGCCCCTGCTTTATGCCTTCTACACCATTTTCCACAAATATTTCTTTTGTAAACGAATGTGCAGCCTAAGCTGGAACCAAGGTATGTCTGTGGTTTCTTTGTCAACTGCTAGCTGTTCTAATAGATCTTCAGCTGGAGATGAGGGAAGTGCAGGAGTGTGGATAGTCCTGCATGTCCTTAATTTCAGTCTTTGACTGCTGAGTTCGAGTTCTCTCAGTGTTTGGAAGTCAAGGTGCTCCGAGGGCTGGAGCCTCTCTGCACAGGAGACAGGCTGGGAGAGCTGGGGACGTTCAGCCTGGCCATGAAAAGGCTCTGGGGAGACCTTACTGCTGTCCTTCAGTACTTGAATGGGGCATGTGAGAAAGAGGCAGAAGGACTTTTTACATGGGCAGATAGTGACACGATGAGGGGGAGTGGTTTAAATCTAAAAAAGGAAAGATTTGTATCAGATGTTATGAAGGAACTCTTCCCTCAATTCTTCCCTGTGAAGCTGGTGAGGTCCTGGCACAGGTGGCCCAGAGAAGCTGTGGCTGCCTCATCCCTGGAAGTGTCCCAGTCCAGGTTGGATGGGGCTTGGAGCAACCTTGTCCAGTGGAAGGTGGACTCAGGTATTTTTCTAGGAGGCAGAAGGAAAATGTCGCTGGTTGCCTTGGGCTCTGAAGAAGGCAAAACTCAACAAAGTCCTGCTCACAGTCACGTTGTAGAGAGCTCTGTGAGATGAGGTGGCTCAATCCCCCATAGCAACACAGGGATGTTGGAGTCATGGCAGAGTGGGAGTGTGCTGTGACCAATTAAGGGATAGGGAAAGTAATTGCTTCAAATTGCCCAAGCCTGATGTCAGGCAGCCAAATATAGACACAGCCCTTGTAGCTCAGTGAGGATGGACTTAGCACAAGTGGCACAGGTTTATTTTTAAATGGAGGCTGCACTTCATGAGGAGAAACGTGGAGATGATGAATCAGCTGGCAGGGAGGGAACGAATGTGGGTAGACTTTTCAACTGGTAAGCCCTTGAAGCTTGGCTGTGTCATCAGAAGTGAGAAATTAGGACAGCAGTGCTCAACTTGTAGCTCTTTACTTGTTGGTTTCAGTTCAGGTGAGCATGGCAGGGCTGAGCTCACGTGTCTCTTCCTACAAGGAAACCAGATGCCTGTATGTGGGATTTCTTTGTCCAGGTCCTCAGGAGTTTTCTCAGCATGTTTTTTGTCCAGGTCCTGATGTGACCATGCCAGATCTTGGCTTTCTACCAAAATTGCCTCCTGTAGGAGTCCAAGCAAGAGCACACTGTTTTGTTTGTTGCTCCTCAGTGCACTCTGACCCGTGCAAGTTGTAAAGCAGACAGTGTTAGCAGGGTTTTGAAACATCTTGTATTTAGGCTCTCACAAAATTCGGCAAACATAACCTGTGGTGCATTTGGAAAATACTTTGGGATTCCAAAGTTGGCTTGGCAGCAGGGGAGTAAATAGTGGCGGAGGCTTCCTGTGACAGAGAAGGGGAAAGTAAAGGAGTAGGCGAGGGTGGAAAGTTCAGTGATGCAACAGAAGGACGAGGCAAAAGTGAGTAATTAAACATAAATTTATCTAATGCAGCAGCATGGCCCAGAGCATTGTGGCTAGTTGTATACAAATATGTTTTAATTTTCTGTCATGGAGATCAAGTGCAACAATGGTATTTTCTGTGGATCTAATCCCTTGATGTTTGCCTTTTTCCATTGATTTTTACTTAACTGGGATTTGATGCTATAGGAACAAATGTGTGAGAGGTTAGCTTGATATAATTTTGGTACAGGTAGTGTACTCTTTCAGTATGGCTCTCTGTAGGGGTTTCAGTGCTGAACTGAACTCTTGGGCAATGAACTGTCCTGCCAGCATTGCAGGGATCTGTTTGTACCCTACTGCATACGTTTATTAAGTTCCACTTTCAAATGAGTTAATGTTGCTCTGAAGAGAAGGCTGTTCCAGAAATTGGCTCCTCTGATGGCTAGAAGCCTAATTCCCAGCCTAGGTTTATTATTGAGATGTCAGTTGTCACAAACTGAAAAGGATGTGTTTTAAGGGTTGTTATTATTATGAAATTGAAAGTTTATAAAGGGTTTGTCACAAAGGGCAAGTTTCATCAAGGAAGAGACCTTGGAAGATCACCTTGTCCAGCCTCCAGTCCCAAGGCAGATCCAGTGATTTCTGACATACATTTTCATATTGTTCTGGAGCTGTCCTGATGGGAAGATTCTGCTGCCTCCCTATCTGACCCAGTTTGATGCTCCTCTCTCCCCTCTGCTGTACAGCTTCTGTAACAGTCACTGCTATGGGGAACACTTGCTCTCTCCACCTTCACAGCATCCTTTGCATCTCTAAAGACCAGTATCATGCCTCCCCACTTCTTTTCACCTTCCCTTTGAGCTCTGTTACCACCACTTGTGATTCCAGGCTGGCAGCTGGCATGGAATTCAGAGTGGGATGGTGAGCAGTGCCAATTTTGACGTGTCTGTGTCTGATAGGTTTACTGGTTTAATCTTTCCCAACTTTTCTTGTCATGCCCACATAATACATTGCACACAGAAATTAAAAAAAAAAATTGTCTGGCTAATACACAAGGACATGCCAGGGCTTTACAGGTCCCTGCTGATATCATAAATGAAAAGATCATGATAAAATTTAGCAGTATCACCTAGATTTATTTTAATGCTTTTCAAAGTGTCTTCCTCATTGTGTTTCTTTGTTTCACTGAGGTGAATGTGATGCTGGGAGTGAGGTAACTGTGCCTGCCTTGACAGAAATACCATCTGTGGCAGACCTGCTCTTTGTTTGCTTCCAAGGACTAACCAGGCTCATAATTAGGCCTCCGGGGCAGCTATCAAAATGCAGTTAAAACCAATTTTTGTAAATAGAGTTAAAACTTTCCCAAACATTATTTGACTGAGAGTGAGAACTAGGGCTGTAACTGTGACCACATGCAAGCTTTGGAGCAGAGTGGCAGATTCCAGGGTTTGTTGTCTGTTTATCTGTAATCTTGTGGTCGCCAGAAAAATAAGGAGAAAACAAGTTCTGTTTTCTTTGCTCCTGATATTGCAACACTGGCAGTACAGTTCAAAAGCAAAGCTGTAGCAAATATTCCAATTATCCCCCTTTTAATGAATAATGCCTGCACTTTAACAGGCGTTGAGGGCGGGTTTGGATTTTTCCTTCTGGAACAGCAGCAGCAGCGCATGAAGAAGTTTCTCATCAATCCTGTTGGTTTTCTCTTGCAGCCCTCAGATTTGGAGCAAGGCATTGAGAACCACCAGCAAATTGAGAAGCACGAGGCTGCAAGATGTCGGGGCGGAGCGGGAAGAAGAAAATGTCCAAGCTGTCGCGCTCGAGCAGGGCCGGGGTGATTTTCCCTGTGGGGAGGATGATGCGCTACCTGAAGAAAGGGACCTACAAGTACCGCATCGGGGTGGGAGCGCCGGTGTACATGGCAGCTGTCATCGAGTACCTCGCAGGTAAACCAAGAACCTGCCCCCGCCAGTGCTCCTCACACGCAGGAGCCGGGCTTAGCCACGGGATGGCACACAAACACGTGAAGCGCTCCTGGAAATCAGGCTCTGCAAGTGCAGGATTTGTTGAAATCGGCTGAAAACGTTGAGGAGGGTGATTTGTCTCCTGAAGAGGCTGAGGGTGGAAATTCTCTCCTTTAGAGGCATGGTCACTAGCTGGGAGTGTTATTTTTTATTGCTTTGCAGAGTGAGGAGTCACATCTGTGTAGTTTCTGTCCCAGAGAAAATTCGTATTAATTAGGCTTTTTGATATACCTAAATGTAAATAATAGGAGGAAAAAAAAGCAGACCCACCTTGTACTGCTTCTGTCCTTTTAAAATGTTTTGCTGGCTGCATTTCTTCTTGCAGGACAGTGTCAAAGTGTTATGAAATATAAAGGTTGGGTTTTTTTAATTTTAAAAACCCTTTTGCTTTGCCTAAGTGTATAAAGAAAGTGTTCCAGGGTTTAAATCTTCCTACACATCCTGAGTTTTCTTTTTCCTGCCTTTCTGAAATTGAACTTTGAGGAAGAGACAGGTGTCCCATGGTGATACAATATACTGTGATTCTGTACAGAAATATTTCAGAGTGTCCTATGATCATATCTGCTGAGTTTTTTGTTTAACTATGAAAAAAAGCACTTCAGCAAATTGTTAAAAGTCACGGTGCAGAAAGGATTCTGGTTCAGGTTACTCAGGGGTTACAGATTAAGACTGAGGTGCATTAGAGAATCTGTGAGGAGTCACAGCCTGGATGGAATTAGCTGAGTGAGTTGTGTTTCAGGAGTGTAGTTCATTGCCAAGGTAGCATGAAGAAGCTTGCATGGAGCCTGGTTGTCCATGCAACAGGTTTTATGTAAACACTGCTGTCCTTTTTACACATGAAACTTGTTCTCACTACCAGACAATAAAAGCATTATTTTCTTTCAAAGGTTGGAGAAAATCTGAGATCTCACTAACAAATTCCACAAATTTCACAATTTCACAGTTAAAATTAAATTTATCATGAAGCCTAATAGTACATTGCAAAAATTTCCATGTTTGTGGCAGTACATTCCAGGATGAGAATCAAGTTTAATTATTTTTTTCCCTGAGGCTACTTCTGGAGCTGGAGTGACAAAGTATTGCTTGTGTTGAAGAAATCACAGTAACTTTTATAACATAATATGATGCATTGTGACTCTGCTGACCTTCTGTCTGGAGAGAAATACTTTTTTTCTTCTCCTATTCCACAGGGAGATATTTCTAGGATAAACATTTGGAGATGCTTGTTCTGAGATGTGGCAGTTTTTTACAAGGTGCAGTAATAAATTGTCAGCAGCACATCTGGTATGTGCAACATTTCAGTGGTGCAGACTGACTTGTGGTCAGCACTGTTTGCCTGTTACCTGAACTAGAACAATGTATGTCTTGGCTTTGCTCCTGGATAGTAAGTGCAGTTTAATTGAAATCATTAATCTGATATGAGCAGATTATGTGTGTGCCTACACTTCACTTTAGAAGAAAAAAGAATGTGTAGTCAACCAGGCAAGAAGATTGCTAGAGGTGTAGGCTGGGAGCCCACATAAATTGTAAGGGAATGCTATTTTCAGCTGCTGGGTTCAGCAGAGAACTCCTGTATATATTGTGATAGAATGGAGTAAAGTTTCTGAGCAAACATCTATTCCTGGTGGATTGTGTTTTCTCCAAACCAAAGTTCCTGTGCTCTGTCCAGGGTTTTGTTTGGAAATATTACAAAGGTGGAGAGTTCAAAAAAACAGTGTTGCAGTATCTAACCCTGCTGATGTAGGTATTCCTAATATTACAGATGAATAAAGTCTTTGGTTTTGGGAAGCCTGTAGAAATGTAGAAACATTTCCAAGGATGTTGTTGAAGGGGGTATTATATGTCAAACTGCTAAGTTTTCTTAACATTATCTGATCTTTCTATTACAAGTGCCATTCTTTTCTCCTGGATTTGCAGCTATAGTGGTTCCTCAGGATGAAAGGCTGCATGCAGGGGACCTGCTTCAGGTTAAATCTGAGAGAGTGGCAGTAAGAGACTGTCACTTTTTAGCTGTTTCACAGAAGCGGGTGAAACTTTTTTTTTTATTATTATGTTAAAACGTTCACGAAAACTACTTCTCTAAACTCTTGAGTGCTTCTCTGTGTTTGAGCAGAGATTTAATGCTTTACAAAAGAGTGGTCTTGGCCACCTCAGAGAAATCTGCTCTCTTTGGCCAGACTCTACCTTTGATGAAACACAGGTTGCTCATGCTCAGCAGAGACTCCTTGGACTTTAACAACTAAAATCTCTGAAGACTTGGTCCTCACTAAACACGTTCCTGCCTCTCTCAGCTCCTGGATCATAACATTGTGGGGAGGCAGTGGTTATGGAAGAAGAACATTGATGTTAGAGACAGGGGCAGGGATAGGTCTGACTAGTGGGGAGAGCTGGACTGATGATCAGTAGCAAATAAATGTTGAGGAGTGTCCAAATATCCTGCCAGGAAGTTGGAGAGCAAGTTGAAAAAAATAGGAAATAGGCCAAGAATTGGATGGAGGGGGTGCTGGTAATGAAGAACCTGGGCAGGAATATTGAGCCTGAGTGGACAGGAGAAATGGTGACTGTCCAGGAAGGCCACTGAGATAGAAGTCTTGGTGTGGATTGCCAGGGAAAGGAGATTGGGCTGTGGAGCTGTGGGGAAGCAAGTCATGGCTGGGATAGGGGCAAGGTGGGTGAGGCTGGAAGGGTCAAACATGACCAGAACCACCTGAATGCCTGCATTCCTCCAGGGCCTGGCATGGACCAGCAGATCTCTGTGAGTGACCAGTCCTGCCTGCTTTGTTATTGGCCTGGATTTGTGTTGCCCAGACCACTGATCCTCGTGGCTGGCATCATCCAGAGGGTGCATGTATATCTGGAGCATCCTTACTCCCAGTTTATGAGGCTGAGACTGCTGTTTGGCTTTGGTATGTGTTCTGTGTCAGGAGATACTAGACCCCTGTTTTTTTCCTTTGTAAGCAAGATTGATCATGGGAGCACCTCACAGCCATTATCACCCCCAAATCTGCACTTTGCCTTATCAACCCCATCATTAAAATGCCAGCAATCACCACAGTGCAGAGCTGGTGGAATCTCAGCAAGTGGTGCTTTTACCTCAACTGATCAGCTAATGTGAAGATCTCCTCACTGTCCTAAACCTTTCTTTTAAATCTCTCTATGCTGTTTTATATTTTAGGCTTGAAAATCATATTGTAAAACTGCAGCTTAATTCCTATCCAGAAGGTTTTTGCTGAAACAAAGTTGAGTTCCACTGGCTTCAGAGTTAAATTTCTGTGACAAATTGGCCCGGGTCCCATCTGATTGATGGATTTTGCAACAGACTCATGCTCTGAGTGTGCACAGAGCTGACTGCAGGCACAACCACCTAAATCAAACATCAACTGCTTATGTCCCACAGGCTATCTTCCCAAAGAGTAGGCAGAGAATACTGAAGCCCCTTGATGAGGAAATCATGTCAGGGTGTGCTGGTCAGAGGAACTTATGGAAGATTTCAATGGAAAGCCATCCTGTCTAGATTAGGGCAGAACACAACACCAGCAAAGGCTTCCTCCTTCACAGGAATCACCTGGAATAGTCTACTGCCTCGTCTTCTTTCTCATCTGCCATGCAGAGACAAATCCAGCAGATCGTTTTCCACCTGCAAATGGAGGACCAAGGACTCCATCATCAATAGATTTTTGCAGAGTGAAGGTATTACTGGTAGATTTTTATGTTCTAGTATAACAGGAGCTGACGCTATTTCTCCTGAAGGAGAGGTGGAAAACAAGACAACATGTATGAAATCTTTCCAATTTGCCATCAGTAATTCTCATAGGCCTTTCCAGCAGTCCACCTTTCCACAAGCTCAGCTGAACAAAAACCTTTGGCCTGGCTAGGATGCTTTAGTTCCCAGACATTTCAAATCTGCTGATCCGATCCGATCTGACACAGATGTCAGATGCCACAGGACGACAAGATGTAATCTCATTCAGGTCATAGCTTGGATGCAGCTTGTCTCTGCTGGAAGACACTTATGTTCTTCTGAAGATGTCTGGATTTGAAGTTAAACTTCTGATGTGGAGGCATCTTTGTGGATTTTGATTCTTGCAGGAAGCAATATTATTTTGAGATTTCAATGTAATTCTTAATGCCTGGGCTTAGAGCACAGAAAGTAAAACCAGCTTATGGCTGAGAATATCAAGATGCCCAGTTCCAAGGGAGCTTGTTATGGTATATATAGGAATCTATTACAGGATCTATATTGTCAGACCAGTCTTTTTAGAATTTAGGTAACCTCAGCTGTTAAGATGTTTCTACTTGAAATGTAAGGTAGTTTCTTTAGGGATCTGTTATTGTCAGCAGAGCATGTGATAACTGAAACCTCCAGTTTTAATATTGTATTTTGTAAATGCCATTTTATATTCTTAAGATTATGAGCCCCTCCCTCCACCATTAGAAAAAATATGCATAGAAACCTTCATTAGAAGGAGGTAAGGCAATCATTTACCTATGCAAATGTTTGGCATCCTTTGGTAAGTCATGTACATATTCCACAGTCTGCCATACATCACCTCTGCCTCGGATTCCCTTCTTCCCGGTGTCCTGTGATGGATGGCTGGCATTTGAGTGTTCTGCCTTTTTTGCTCTTAACATTAGGCAGAGGACTAAGAGTGCACCATCAGGATGCTGCTGGCCAAAGGACCCACACCTGGGGCAGTGGGGTGAGCACACAGGTAGCAGGATGTGCCTGTTGTTGGCACACCTGAAAGAACTTCAGTTCCCACACAGGTAAGTATGTGTTGGCTTTTGGATTTTTTTTTCCCCTGATGCAATTTTCCTCTGCTGTCAGCACACACATCTGCAAAACCCACTGGAGGAGCCTGGGTCTCTTTTCTTGCTCTCTGCTGGTCTGTACAATGGATGGAATCTGTTCCTGCTGTCTGCTGCTGCGTTGGCTCTGCTGGCAGAGGTCTGGGAGAGGGTCTGACACTTCCAGCCCCATGGGGGTGAATATAGCTGGATTATGCAGGATCTCTTTTCAGTTTCCTCCTTTAAAATCCAGGACAGACTAGGAGATGCTAGGGCTGAGATGTTCCTGCCCTAACTTTGACAATTCACTGTGAATATGCATATACATTTCTAAAAAAGGCTTTTACATTTCCAACGTTCAGTTAAACATGTATGCTGTGTAGTAGTGAAAACTGAAAGACAAGTTTGTATTTTTGTTATTCTAACAGAGTGGAATTGAAAGCTTGTATTTTTCCCATGAGCCAGAGCTAAGCCTCATATTGAAATTAATTGGATTTTAGCCAAACATTATGTACGTTTCCAATAGATTTTTCATGGAAGTCCTTCTTTTTACAATAGTTATAGCTCTTTATGTAAAAAGGAGTAGGATGTCATTAAGTCATCAATAAGTTATCAACAGGATACTGTTTGGCTGTAATTTTCATATTCCTATTACTGACAAACACAAACACAAACCCAAAACCCAGACAACAGGGACTTTTAAAATGAAACAAAGTGTGTATATGATTCTTAGGAGTAATTGGAGGGAAAAAATTCCTTTATCCTTCCTTCTCAGTGTTTCAGTAGAGTTCTTATATGAGAAATAACTTCTGATTAGAGGCCAAACTGTGTAAGCTAATGAATTATACTGATCAATATAGTCCAAATAAACTTAGGAAGATGTGTCTGCATTTCTGTAATAATTAGAAAGACCTCTATGACTTTGGTTAGAGTATAAATGTTACTGCTAATTTNGTTACTGCTAATTTAGAGAAATTACCTTTGAAGTGACCTCCTAGTCTGAGAGATGTAGAAGGACCCTTCTATCACTATTTCATGCACTGAAGCTCTCACGTTGTCTCTGCTTGCGTCTGAGTCAAACTTTTTGTATCTTGTTCTGAAATGAAGCTTCTCACAGATTTTCAATGCCCTCTAATGCAGAATTCCAGCAGTGCCTGGCTAGTGTGTTGGCTTTCCAAGTATTTCTTCAAATGCACCTCAGTCTTCATCTTCCCTGGTCCTGAGAATCCTTGCTGTTTGTCAGAGCTGTCTGTTCCAGGTTGGGGGTTTCACTGCATGCTTGACTGTTCTGTTGTCACAGGGCTGCTGATAAATTTCGGACTGCTGATGCAGGTTTTTAAGGGTTTTTTGGCCTTTTTGAAAGAGAATTCTGACTTGAGACTCTTAAAAGAAACTATGTGAACCAAGCTTAGCATATATTCTTTAGGGAATTTGGAAGGACAAATGAATTTATCTAAATTTACAGATATATTGAGTGGGGTTTGGTTTCTGCCTTTCTGTAGCAAGAACCCTTTAAATCTGGAAACATCCCTGAAAAGGTAAATGGATATTAAGAAGCAGTGTGAAATGTGTATGCAGCATGTACCTAAGCTGCATTTTTGTTACTGGGTTTTATCTTGATGTGTTGCAGCCGAAATCCTGGAGTTGGCAGGAAACGCGGCGCGGGACAACAAGAAAGGAAGGATTGCCCCCAGACACATCCTGCTGGCAGTTGCAAATGATGAGGAGCTGAATCAGGTGCCTGTTTACATTTTGGTGCAGGAGTTGTGTGCTGTGGCTTGAGTGAAGCTGCTACCAGGGAAGGTTAGAAACAGCTTAGTCTGAGGCATGAATGAGATCACGGTTATTAGAACAGAAGATTGTGCCCTCTCAAATAAAAACGAGCAAAAGCAAAGGTTTTGAGATTTTAAATCTTATGGACATAAACTTTGGTTCTTCTTAGCCTATGAGTCCTGTTGAAACAAGTAGTCTTGATGCTTCATTTTTTCCTCAGGGACATCCACTACTTAAAGAAAATGTGCAAGACCTTTTCCCAAAAGCTGTATAAATGTGTGTTTTCTATTATACTGGCTGTGAGGCCCATGTTGGGTAGGGATCTGGCTCGCTCTCTGCTATTGCTGCCTCCCTGTCTGTTTGCCCAAACTGTGGTTTTCAGCACTCTGACTCCTGGGATCACTTGTGGGATCACTCCTGCTAAACTTACTGAGTGAGGACAGAGATCATAGCATGGGCTGCAGATTGTACTATTCAGGGCTGCTGGAAAGGTTCAGTCAGCATCAGAGTATCTCCTCTGTATGAAGATGGATGATGTCATTCACACTTTGAATACTCCTGCACTTAATATGACTGCTTTAAATAATGAAAATGTGGTACCCATGAAGTCATGTGGCTCTGTTTCCAGTCAAGTGGAGTAAAAATTCATTACAGGCCAAAAGAGAAAGTGTGCTAATACTGTCAGCCCTTTCCCAGCTCTGTGTTTCTGGTCAGTGAGTGACCTGTGAACTGGTATCTAGATCCAGTGATGTCTTTTAGGAATTAGCCAGACTTTGTCCTCTACATAGTATTGCAGGCCATTCCTATTGTTTGCCTCTGCAAAGCAGGTCCTTGGAGCTTTTCCTTGCTTTCACTGCAACTGTTTCCCTGCCAAAGAGGCCTACATTCAGTCCTCCTCTGAGCAGGGCTGAGGTGCAGTCTTTTTTTTTAAGTAGCCCACAGACACACTTCTTCTTTTACCCTTACTCACTGCTTGTGAGTCACCAAGGACAGGTTTACACTAAGATGGGCACTGGAAGGGGGAGGAATGATTGTACAGCAACAGAATTCTCCAGGATGTGCTGGCTGACTTTGCTGTCCCCTGCCAAGTTCCTGGTTATTGTGGATTTTCTCCCCAGTTGTTTTTTTTGGTGGTGCAGACTAAGAGGATCTGTAATATACTTTCATGCACTGCTCCTCCTTGCAGTTGCTCAAAGGTGTGACTATTGCAAGTGGAGGTGTCCTGCCCAGAATTCAGCCTGAGCTTCTGGCCAAGAAACGGGGTGCCAAAGGCAAATCTGAGACCATCCTTTCCCCTGCTCCTGAGAAGAAGGGGAGGAAATCCATGGCAAACAAAAAGAGTGGGAAGAAGGCAAAGTCTACCAAGGCCCGGACGTCTAAAAAGGTGAGCACAGGGCAGGTACAGATTTCATGTCACCCTCTGCAGTATTGGCTTGATAATTGTGAGGAATCTCTTACCTCCACACTAACTCTGAGTGAATCCTTTTAAAATAAAGGAAACTGTGCTCTAAAACATTTTCTACCAGAGAGGTGTCATGCCTTCAGCCTTGTACAGTTACTGGGTTGCTGTGATAGATTTTTCACTGTCTGGAGAGCTTGTCCTGATATGGAGCGTCAGTGTCATTGTGACAAGCTCTTTGTTTCATGTGTTAGCTGTGCTGTTGCTAGTGATTTTTAAAAGAAGAATAAATCAATCAGAACTTGACCACTGCACTTTCCCTTAGGGTTGCCCATCCTCTATCACTGTCCAAAATGGATTAATTTGGTAAAGCAGTAACCCAGATCAGTGCTCTTGGTTTGTCATTCCAGAGCACGCATCTTGAAACACTGCTGAGTTTTTCATTGGGTAGGGTTAAATGATAATCCAGCTTTGACTTACACTTTTAAAACTTGGATTCAGCAGATTGTTCTAGTGGCCTCAAAGTTTCAATACAGTTCCATAGCTGATTATATGCAGAAACAACCTTTAAAAAGAAAACAGAGTTGCTTAATGGGATGTTTAGTTGGATGTCTCTGTGTATTGATCTCAGCTACCACCTTACTTTGAATTGTACCCATGCAGAGTTTGGTAGGAGGTGGTAGCTTCTTGATATACCTTAAAGCAAATATTGAGAGATGTGAAAAGATGTTCCTTCAGCCCTCTAGGACTGATAGGTTTGCTGCTCCTGGAGGTAAGCTATAAGAAGGCATTATCATTTAATAACAGAGACTTAAACATTTGTTTTTCAGATCACAAAGTTGTTTTTTCTTTAAATTGGAGCATTTGACTGGGTTACTAAGTGACTAAGTTTGATTTAATGTGAGGTTCTGCTCTGTTAGCAACGAAAATAAACTAACACATGCCCACCCATATAAATACAACCTTAATTGTCAGTAAATCTACAGATGGGTGTGGGTGCCCTGCCTCTGAATGTGACTACAAAAGTATGTAATGCCTCAGATGAACCACTGATTTAGCATTATATAAACAGTGCAGACCTCTGTTGTTACATAATCTTAGGGGATTACAAGGCTATGAGTAATGTATTGATATAAGATAAGATTTGTAGTAAGTTATTAAATCTCTCCATTATTGAATAATGCTAAATGTTGATTATTTTGTTTCCTTTGAGAAGTCTTGCTTTTTCTTCTCCCATCAAATAGAACAAACAAAAGGACAATGAAAAAGAAGGAGCTTCAAATTCAACAACTGAAGATGGACCTGGGGATGGTTTCACTATCTTGTCCTCCAAGAGCCTTGTGCCAGGACAAAAGGTAATAAAGAACAATTACAGATTGGTGTGGGCCTCATATTTCTGAGTTTGTAAGGTTTTCAGCCTGTCAGTAGCTGATTTTCTTCTCATGGAAAGAATTCTTGGGAGTTTTTCTTTCAAGAACAAATTCATGTAAATAACCATAACATTTCTAAGTTTCTCATAACAGCCCTCTCCCAGGTGTTATTTCTATTATTTAACCAATGGAGAGAGGTGTTCATTTTAGAGATCAATCATAGGCTTTCTTAGCACAGCATGTTATAAAAAGGCTGGATGAATTGTAAATAAAAGCCTTCTGAATNAACAAGCAAACATCCCTCATTCCCACCACTCATCTTTGTTTTGAATGATTTTGCAAAAGGCCTGTGGAAAGCTTGACTTATCTGATTTTGATGATTTGACTTCACGAGTAACCTTTCCAAAATCAGCCCTTTTTTCTTCAAATTGTGATGTTAGAACATTAGTTTTCTAGCTATAACATCCTCTGGAGCAAGTTTTTAAGTTGTGGGCATATCACCAAATAATCTGAGTGGTGTGCAAATTAATTGATTAAAAGCTAAAAGTCAGAATCACACATACTGAACAGAATAAAATAACTGGTCCCTGAAAGACTGAACCCAGCCTTTTTTCATTTCAGCTTTTTGGTATGAAAATGATTTTGCACTTGGATTGCTATTCATTTTTCCTCTCCCCTCATTATTATTTTTCAGCTTTCTCTGACACAGAGTGACATCAGCCATATTGGCTCCATGAAAGTAGAAGGCATTGTTCACCCTACAACTGCTGAAATAGACCTCAAGGAGGAGATAGGTAAGGCTCTGTGCATGCAGAAAAAACACACCTAGAGCTGGAACAGTAGCTGGGCTACTGGCTGCCTGCTGAGATCCCATCCTGTTTAAAATATCACTTACAGCTTCTGAAAATCAGGCTGGATCTGGCTAGGTATAACAGGCTAATCACTAATTTGTCTTCTTTTAATGACAAGCAAAACACAGTAATTTGTTGAAGCACATGAGCAGTGAAGATGTAAATAATTATTATTGAGGTGTTTATTGGCTTATTTTTACATTTGCATCTGAAAATTACATTGCAAAATTATATATTAATAACACTTCTATGACTTTCATTGTAGGATGTTACATAATTTAGAAATACTCATGTACAAAGCCTTATACTGCTCACGTGAAATAAAGAATTACTGTTATTACAAATATGGAAATTTAAGCAGGAAGGAGGTAAAAAGCTATTCAGCCAGTCCCATAGGGGGCACAGAATGTAGTAGCAGGCTTTTGGATCATTGTTTTGTAGTCATCAAGACCTTCACTGGCATCCCAGCTGTGTTTGTTTCAGTAAGTAGTAGGGTTTGTTCATTGGGTTCAGTTTGGAGGCTGAAAGTCTGAGTCCTGAAAATCCCACTCCACACTATTTTAGCCATGAGTCAGAGTAAATAGCATTCTTACAGATATTTATATTAAAGTAATTTCCAGTAACAGCACACAGGGCTCTTCCAAACCATGTAAAGTAAACTTTATCTGTGTCTAGGCAGAGTGGTAAACATAAAAATCAGCTGCTGCTGATAGAGGGAGACAGGATAGTGTGTGTACAGTGTTCTTTTAAATAATGTAGACTTGCTTTTCCACACTGATACTCTGAAGCCAAGGCCTTTGCTCTGTGTCCTTGCAGGCAAGGCACTGGAAAAGGCTGGAGGCAAAGAGTTCCTGGAAACAGTGAAAGAGCTTCGCAAATCTCAAGGACCTTTGGAAGTTGCTGAAGGTAAAAAGGCTACACTGCTCTCTTTTGGACAGGGCTCATTTTATATGTTCTTTTCTCTGGACATTCTGATCTGTTCCTGTTGTTATGTGTCTTTGCTTATGTGATGTAAATGTTTCCTCAAAGCTGTTGCTGATATGGGCAGCCTGCTGAGAAGGAAAAAAATGAAGAGTAGGATACCTGTGTGCTGTGCACATTCTGTCTTTAGACTGATGGGTTTGTCTTAGGCAATTCCTGTCCATGAGAGTCCAAAAATTAAGGAACTCTTGTGCCATCTTTCCTGCCCTGTTTGTACTGCAGCCTTAGTGAGAATCAGAAACAGCTCTCAGCCTAACATATGAGGCATAGGAAAAATCAGTGATACTTCATAAATAATTCTCCTTTACGCATATATAATGAATGTGTATAACCCAAATAATTACCTTACTTTGAGCACAAATGAAGATGTGATGTGAGCTGCAGAACTGGCACTCCTTTTGAAAGAGCAATTGCTCAGGCACTGCAGCTGCTTTGTTAGAAGAGCTCCCTCCAAGGGTTAACACATTTGTAGCAGGGAATAGTTTGGGACCTGAGATTGTGCTTCCTTTGTGCACAGATTCAACCAATTGAAGGTGTCTGGAAGACAGATGGAGAAAAGCTACAATATGACTTATTTGGTTTAGTATCTCTATACCCAAAAAAAGAAATGCTTCAAATAGTCTAGTTTTGGAAAATTCCTAATTGAGTAGCCTAGTTTTATAAACTGAAATGATAGAGAATTTTTTATACAAGATAATTTGCTTCACTTTCATATCAAATCAATTTTATATGCCATAAAATCAAAGTAAACTACTTTTCTCTGTCAACATCTCTACCTAACTAGAAGATAGATTCGTTTTATACTATTAAGACAGCTGGTTAAAATTTAAGTAGCACAGAATTCCTTTGTGCCTGCATTAGAATTCCTCTGTGATGGAGATCAAGTGAATACATCCAGGATTTTCATCCTTTGGCTAATTCCATCCTGCACAGCTAATTTCAGAACGTTTAACCTGAGATTACCAACACACCCAGACTTTCAGTAGTGCTGATGGTGACAGTTGCAACAAAAGAAAACTGATGCCATGCAGTAAAATCTGCAGGTCCTGGAGAAATATTACCCTTTCTGAAAAATTAATCTGAGACTCCTAATTGGACATAGCTGGTGAGGACTTTCAACAAACATCTTTGATTTTTATGTCCTTGTCTGAAATTAGCCAGCTGTGAAGTGCGTGTAAATATTACTCCCCAGCACTCTGGAGTTGTAAAGATGATGATGATGATGATGCAGGATATTTGTGCAAAGCACTCAGTGACAACACTGCAGAAATATCTGTGGGGATTACTGATACTGTGTTTAGGGTGAGGTTTTTGTACTTTGCATAAAAAAACCCCAGAGGCTGAAATGAGAGAGCTGTAAACCATTATTGAGGAGCTGCATGCTAACCAAATGAGCCTTGGGTTCTTTGGTCTCTAAAGAAATAACAATTGATCACGAAAGGAATGATGAGAGAGGTTATGGTTGCAAGTGAGGCGTTGTGGTCTATTTTAATCCCAAATGTATTTTTTTTTGAGAGGTAATGTAATTAAGAAGGTATGTTGGGTTGAGAGGTCATTGCAGGGTGTTTTCTGTGCCAAACTAAATGTTATATTTTCATTTGTGTTAGCTGCACTCACTCAGTCTAGCGGCCTAGCAGCAAAGTTTGTCATCCACTGTCACATCCCACAGTGGGGCTCGGACAAGTGTGAAGAGCAGCTTGAGGAGACTGTCAAGAACTGCTTAACAGCTGCAGAAGACAAGAAGTTGAAGTCTGTGGCTTTCCCCCCGTTTCCCAGCGGCAGGTAGGACTCCCTGTGTCGGGTAGCAGAGGTGGAATTGGCTGTCAGAGCTGCTGCTGTGACAGAGAGGTGCCCTCTGCTCTGTCACCCTGCCTCTGCTGCTGCCATCTGACACAGAGCTGCTCCAGAGGAATCCAGCCTGAAGTGCAGTGTTGGCACAAAACTGCCAGAGAGCCTTTGTAAAGAGAAATTAGCCAACCCACAGGAGAGCTGAGTGAGCTTGCTGTGTTTTCTACAGCCAGGCAGTCATTTTCATTCCTCTGCACCACCTCGGGCTTTGTGTCCCTTCATTTTGCTGTGGGGAGTCTTATTAAACCTGCATTTGTACTAATAAGATTATACCAGCATAATACCTAAGGCAAGTAACAGTGATGCCACCTGAGCTACGTGGATGTGGGGTGTTCCACTTAAACCCTCCTGATAATAGAGATTTAAAAGACTTGACACACAAAACTTTTCTTTCAGAGGAAAATCTGTTTCTCAAGTGTAGCTCTGCTTTCAAAAGGGAAAATTATTAAACCAAGTGTGAAGCCACACATTTCTTTCTCAGTAACTAGCAAGCAGAATGTGCTTGACTAAGAAATCTGAAGTATTTTTTTTCTTTCAATTTTTTTTTAAATCAAGAGTTTGTTGGTCTCTGATGACAAGACATCTTACACAAGCCCTGCTAACTGCAGTAGTTATTTTATGTTAGAGTTCACATGCTTATATTTGTTTTGAAATGTATCTATTGATTTTGGTAGTAGTGCCCAAAGAGTAGAATACATAGTACAGTGCTGTTGTGTTGGCCTGACAGTGAATAAAAAAGAAAGTAAAACTGCATTTGATCAGTGACATCACCACACATCACTGAATACAGAGGTGAAAATGCCATTTTTACACAGATACTCTTCAAAGCAAAATATATATTTTATAGATCAGCACAAAAGAATAAATAGAGGGGCTGAACAATTTTTAATCATTTTTTAAATATGCAAATCTTCTTGTATATTAAAAATTAACTATTGTCTTTAATGCCAATATAAATAGTTTCTAGACTTCATGTCTTCTAAGAGCATAGAATCAGAATAATCCATTCCTGGTCCATTAGTCTTAGTGCAGATCCTTCTGCTGCTTTATTCCATTTCACTTACTCTTACAATTACTCCTCCTAACAGAAATAGTCCTACCAAGTGCTGCTGGTTTATACTTCATTTATCAAAGGACCTCAAAATTTCCTGGAAAAACGCAGTTTTTCAAATAAGACTTTCTGGTTTTGCTGTCATTTTACTCTACCTACATGTCTGCACATGAAATGCTGGTTTTGTGGGTAGATAAAGAATTATACTGTATCAGTTCTGTGAATTTTCATTTTCCTCTGTCCCATCTTACAGACTATTTACAGTAACTGATATAACATTGCAATAGATGGAATATTTCAGTTGTGCCAGATCTTTTTGATGGTTTTAAATACAAATATGATTGTAGGTTAGGTAATATTACCATCAAGAGGAGTAAATGAATGCATCTTGACTGTAATTTGGCTTGGAGTTGTAATTTCAATTATTTTCATAGGACTCCCAAGCAAAGTATTTTAATGACAGAATGGGGAAGTCAGCTAAGTAGGTGATGTTTTAGGTTTGGTTTCTTTTCAGTTTTCAGCTAAAAAAAAAATAAAAATCATCCTTTAAAATTTTTAGCCTGTCCAGCATGGCATGGAAAAGTTCAATTCCAAGGGCAAGCATTAAAAAAAATTGTGTGGTCATAAGAAGTAGAAGCAGATGAAAACAGCAGCTATGCCAGCAAGAAAATTTAATTCAGCAGCAGGTGGATATTGCTATCAAGACCTTGGGGTTTGCCAAAGTGCAGCTGGCACTACCTTGGCAGCCTGTGGCTGGAGCAGCCCTGGCTGGCTTCTCTCAGCCTCACTGCCCAACACTCACCTGCTCTCTTTTCTTCCCCAACCACGCAGAAACTGCTTCCCAAAACAGACGGCAGCCCAGGTGACCCTCAGAGCTATTTCCACCCATTTCGACGGCACCAGCTCTTCCTCCTTGAAGAACATTTACTTTCTGCTCTTCGACAGTGAAAGCATTGGCATCTACGTGCAAGAAATGGCCAAGCTAGACACTAAGTAGCAATGGCAGCCAAATGAAACTTTATTTTTCAACAAACTTGAGTAGCATTGAAAGCATTAGAGGTGGGTTTTATTTTTTCAATGTGACGATGAGGGGGAGTGGTAGTAGTGTGATGTGCTGTGATTTGATGGAGAGCTGTGATTAGAGATGAGAGGGGTTTAGTCTGATTTCTTCATGCCATTTTTATCACCTTAAGCAATTGAGTTACCATCTGGCTTCAGGAGTTTAGTGTCCTTTGTTACTTTAGTTTAGAAGTTTTTAAAGAGTAACCTCATTTTAGATTTGTAGTGATGATTTCTTCTCACACACACGCACCACTTTCAAGAAAGCTCTTAAAAATGTTCTGCTCCTTTTTCCCCTCCCTTGAGGGTAGATGGTAAACTTCTGCCTTCAGCCCACACAGAGGTGAAAAGGGTTTTAGAAGTGATGCATGAGGAGCTTCTGTTTTGCTTTTAACTCACAATAACCTCTGTAATTACTGAGAATATTTCATGGTGATTTTGTTTGTTTTATAAGAAAAAAAGAAAAAGATGTGTCAAGTGTGGTCATTATTATAAACCCTAATTTTGCTCTGGGGATTTCTCATCCTAAAAGGAAAAAAAAAAAAGGAAAAGAAATAGCAGCAGCATCTGTAATTAAGTGCTTGCTGTATCACAACCAACAGCTTTTCTGGCTGAAAACTGGTGTTATAAGTGACGTAATTAAAGCTGCTGAAGAGATTGTGACACAAAGCTGCATTATATTGTTGAATTCCAGGCTTACCATATCCCCTTCCAGGCATTACCCTGGCAGTACTGTGAGCCATTCTCCCTGCAAGGTGCAGAGCAGGGAAGATCTGTAAGAAGCAGGTCCTTCTTAGAAGAGCAAGGATAGAGAAAGCCAGGGAAAAAAAGGAAAAAAAAGAACAATAAACAACACATAACAAACAAACGACAGAGATTCTGAAAACCACCGTTGTTTATTGTTACAAATCAAGGTAAGCCAAGCTTGTTGCTCAGAGCTCTCTTAGCAGGGGGAGTAAAAGAAACATTTCTTCCCTGGTTTTTATAATGAGAACTTCTGTGCAGTTCATTTGGGAAGTGCCTCCTTCCCCTTCACAGCAAGGCAGGCACCTCATTTATGTGTCACAGTGACAGGTGGCTTGAGGAGGTGCTGCAGAGGACAGTATCAGTCAGTGCAAGCAATAGAAGTGCAGCCTCTTCCAGTTGCTATGCTCCATGCTGGATTGTTACTCTTAGGAGGGCATTGTCTGTCCCATTGTCTTCCAGCTCTTGGAGACAAACAGATCCCGGCTCTTGGCAATGGTCACCAGGAGACGTCCCACATAGTAACCATTCACCTGGCCTACACCATCATTCCTGCCCATGGAAAGCAGGAACGTTAGTGACCCTGCAAAGAAGATGTAGAGCTGTAAGTGAAGCAACTGTTGTCCAGCTCCCCTGCATCCACGTGGAACAGCTTTCAGCATAGTTCTGGAGTTTACATCAGTGCTGGTGAAGAAGACCCATTACCCAGCTAGATTTCTGAGACCAGATCATTCAGTTTGTGTTTATTGTAGTTTAAGGGGAGAAAGAAGGAAAAGGGAAGTCATCTTACTCACAAGGTTTAATAGGACAGTGAGCAGTTTTAAGAAAGTTTGATGAATAGCACACTCCTGCCAGTAGATTTATTAAGACATTAGTGAAGAAAGGACACGTGTGGTAGACTGACACAGGTAATTAATATCTACACTGTGTCTTTGGCAAGGACTAATATGAAGCCTGAGCTTCATAAGCTGACATAACCCCAGTTGTGAATTCTTTCACAGTGAGTTCAGAGTCCCATGAGAGTTAGACAGCCGTTCCTTGCAGAAAAGCAGCCCAACACCTAAGGCCAGGTGGTAGGAGCTGACCTTACCTGGCTTGTAGGTTTTGAGAGGCTTCTGTGTCAGGCTGTTGATGATATTTGTCACCACGACGTTGGCATGGAGCCCAGCATGGTAGGCCATCTTGGGCTCTTTGAGATCTGCACAGTCCCCAATGGCATAGATGTTCTCGTAGCCTTCCAGCTGGAGGTGCTCATTGACTTTCAAAGCACCATTACTTGCCATTTTGTCACCTGTTTTGCCAAACAGCAGGTTTTTAGAAGCAGCTTTGTGTTGCTCCTTGTGGCCTGAGACCCCCAAACGCTGCTGATTGCTGTAATTGATACAAAGTGAGGGGTTGTTTTTCACCCTCTTTTCTATGTGTCAGGGAAAAATGCTTTTTTTGCCTTGCTGTAGTTCATCATTGCAGTCTCGTGCAATGCATCATCCTTTGATATTTCAGTAGATCACCCCCACAGGTTGTACACAGTCTATTCCCCACCTCACACCCCTCAGGCACTAGACACTGAAGAACTGTGTTGCTTCTCCCCACCCCGTAGTTTGGGTTTTTTCACTTACCAAATGCAGCAGCATATGCAGAAGAGTTAATCTTTATCCCCGTGCACAGCACCACCATGTCAACAACCACCTCGGTGCCCTTCTCTGTCCTAACTACCATGTCTTTCTGGAACTGGTTTGGCCTGAGGTTTTCCACGTTGCTGACCTTTTCACCTGTTGCAACAGAGAGCCCTGGGTCACAAACCTTTGCTAGGCTGTGGTTTCCAGCTAACCCAGAGAAAGAGGAATTCAAGGGAGCCATGTATGACCAAAAAAGTCAGAAAGAGGACATCAGGAGATGCTTTGGCTAAAGGAAGAGCAGCTCGCAGGTGCTCATTAAGAGGCATCATTATAAGGACATACTTAACAGAAGGCGGACTCCTTTCCTGAGGAGAATCTCTTTCACCTCCTGACGGACACTGGCTAGCAGCTCCACGTCAGCCAGTGCAGTTTTTGAGTGAATGAGGATGACCTGTTGGGAACAAAACAGCAAATGGGGACACAGGAACAGAGCAGGACTCAGTGTGTGCAAGGTGAGTGAGCTATAGCTGGCCTCCCTCCACCCTGATTGATGCCTGCAAGAACAAGCCAGGAAGAGGCACCAAGTGCTACAGTCCTTGCTGGTGGCTGGCTACAGGCTCAGCAACCAAGTGTGCAGTCATCTCAGGTACCTCCAGCAGCACCATTACAGGACAGTCTAGGAAACCAGGATGAAGTTAATTGTGATGAAGATGCTCCTACCTCTTTGTCTGAGTACTCGGTTTTGATCTCGGCAGCCATCTCCACTCCAGCAGCACCACCTCCCACTACCAGGATGCGCTGAGATTTCTCAATCTTCAAGAGAAAATTTGTGTTACAAGAGGACTGCAAAAGGCAGGAAGCCAGATACCTTCAGTCACTCCATGGACATTCTGGGACACAGCACAGGCCCAACAGCAATAAACCTCTTCGCTTATTAAGAGGCAACAAGAAAGGAGTGCCCTGTGCACTTTTCCTGTCCACCCTGTAACACTGTTGAGCATTTCAGGGTTCCCCTTGTGCTAGAGAAGCTATGATGGAAGCAGCCCCTTGTCCTGGCTGCTCCCTGTGTGCCTTTCTCTTAGACACAGCTGGTTCCAGATGGCCACAGTGGTATCTGAGACAGGGAGGCTGAACAAAGGTAGGCAACATTTCCTAAGAGCTGATTCCTCACCTCTTTAACCAGGTCTTCATAGGCCTGGATGGCACTTTCCATGTCAATGACTTGGTTGAACTTCCCAGGGAATGGCCCATCACTGCCTGTTGCAAGAATGAGATGGGAGTAGTGAAGCTCCTGAGAGGGCAGAAGATAGAATGGGATATTAGACTTCTTAAAAACAGAGCAGAGAACATAGTGGTTGTCTCCTAGGTATTGGTCACTCATTCCCTCATCCCGTGCTCGTGACCAGGAAAGCACTTGTCACTGTCAGGAAGTGACTTGAGGAAGAGACCCAGTCCAGGTCGCACCATATAACTGTTTCCAAGGTCTGAGCTACGCTCCATTCAGGTAAGTTGAGAGCTTGAGAGAAATTACCCTAAATTTACAGGGAATAACCTGATAATTATGCTGGACACTCACAGCTGGTTCCAGAGACTAGTCTCCTTCCCTCTCTCCTGAAGAGAGATGAGATCCTCTGGCTGAAAAGAGTGATTGATGCTGCTGCTCTTGGGTCTTCCTGCAGTTAAATAAGGATCTGAGCCCCAGGTTTAATTGTTGAGCTCTAAATCCAGCTCTAAGAATAAAAGCTCAGCTGAGCAGGAGATGGGGTTGGGTATTTACTGCACACCCACATCCCAGCACAGTATGAGGCCACTTAGCTCGGCTGGAAGGGATGGAGCCCTGCAGGGAAAGATGCCAAGTTCTTCAGGAGGATGGAACACACCCTGAAGGCTGGCTCCCTGCACTAGCAGGTGATCCCATAAGGCAGCCAGGTCATTGCAACACTCACCTCACCATCACTGAGCATGACTTGTTGCCTCCCAGGGTCTATGCCCACGACCTTGCCTTGTCGGAAGCTGTCCCCAAAGGAGACCGAGTAGGAGATGAAAGTCTTCTTGGCAAATCCTGTGGGCAGAGGAGACAATGGGAGAGCTCTCCTTCTCTGGAGGCTAACAATCTCCTCTCCTCTCTCAGACAAAAGCATAGTATGCATTTGGGGTGGTGGGCTGGGCTTTTGTTATCTCTGCCAAGCAAGGAGCTTCAGGACCTTTGCCTCAGATCAGACGACACTCTTGGCTAGATAGGTTTGTCTTTGCTCCTCATGTCTCCTGTACTGGTTTGCCAATAACTGTTTCTGTGGTCCTGGCAATTTCAGGCTGGATGTCAGAGGCCTTTTTTCACGTAATCTGCCTCTCAGACCAAACTTTTGTTATGCTTTTGATGCTTATTCCCATCTTCGAATGTGATATTTTACCCCTAAATTCCCCAGTGACTGGACTAATGGGGTTGGTGCAGCCTCCAGCTGAGGGCCCAGACAGGCCTGAGCAGCTCTCTGACAGGGTTTTATCATCCAGGGCCTCAGTGCTCACTGCTCCACATTTCAAGGGTCAGGTACACAAGAGTGATTGACTCACCCCTTCCAGCTGCTGTTGCTTTCAGCTTAGTCACCTTCTAAACTCTTGAAATAAAAAATAAAAAGGGGGTGGCGGGGGAAGGAAGGAAGGATGGTCTGAGCAGTTTTTGCTCAGTTTTCCCAGCTGATGTACAATTAGCTTAACCACAGACGAGCTGTGGGTCCTCCCGGTGCCAAGTATTTGTTTTCCAGATGGAAAACATCAGGTCTTTCACCATCGCAGGGCGGAGGAGGCAGTGCGAGCACCCCGTTCCCTGCCGCTCCCGGCGTTCCTCCGCAGGTCTCGGTGGCATAGCGGAGCTGCCCCAGCCCTTACCGCTCTCCACGGCGGCCCGGAGGGCGGCCACGTTGTGATGGAAAGCATCTCTCACGTCCACCAGCACGAAGGGCACGGCCCAGGACTTGAGCAGGCTGGCGGCCGCCGTCCCTCCGAAGCCGCCCCCGACCACCACGACCCTCACAGAGTCGTCCAGGGACAGGCGGGAGCCCATGACGAGCAGGGCGGCTGAGGGCCCCGGCGGGGCGCGGCGCGGCGCGGGGGCCGTCCCGGGGTGCGCACGGCCCTCCCGGGCGGGGCTGCGGGCGGAGCCGGCTCCTCGGCGCTGAGCCCGGGACTCAGAGCCGGCAGAGC